>CM077506.1:17106492-17295508 GCA_039654745.1 Houttuynia cordata
TACCGTGGCCTTAGGATCCATACCTAAGTCATCTTCCATGGTTTTCCATGACCTTTGTTATTCCTATTGTGGAAAAGTTGAAAGCAGTTCATTTTGGCAGAGCAAATATGTGTTATTCTATTATCATTGCAATGAAAATAGAATATGCTAACTCGAATTGTGTGTCAACTTTTGGAATATATTTTCTTCAAAGGAAAAATCATCATCATACACTTTATCCCAGCTATATGGGGTCGGTTTCATGGATTATATACCGCATTTGACTCTTATCGGAATCAAAATGGAACAAAATCCATACAAAGAAACATAGTGGCAAGTTTTTACACCAGATGCCCTTCCTTACGCAACCCTCTGAAGAGGGGATGATGATAAGAAGATTCAACGTCATCATATTCATCATACACCTTTCCCAAATATATAGATTGGCTTCATGACATGATGGTTGCACATGAAATTTTAATATAGCCATCTTTCATCACAAAGCTGGTAACAATGAAAACCAGTCTGCTTTTACATGGGAGCATGGCATCTTCTTCAAAGAAAAATAAGAAAGACAATTGTTATTCGATGAATTTTGTGGACGGATTTGTGCAACCCAAACATTATGAAAACTGTTAGTACATTTATGCATTTTATGTTTAATTAACTTATATTTTTTTCATAAAAAAACTTAATTGTTGATGAACTCATCAAATTGTACTTCAATACTATTATGGTGATGCATGTTAAATGACGTGTTGTATATTCAATTGGAAAGAACAAAAATGTGGCCTATTTACACTGAGTGACGATAGTGATTTAAAACTTGTTCATCTGTTAAGTCTTTGGAAAATTCAAATTTTTACAGTTCTTACTTTACCCTTAGCCTTTTCATCTGCTAATTGTGCAAAAAGTTAGCTGACATAATGAGATTTCTTGTTTTTTCTTTTTGATATTCTGTGTTGCATATGTATCTATATCATGCTTATAAAACTATTATAAATCTAAAAAACAGTGCATGAATGACTTTTGGTTGGAATTGGACTGAACTACTTTGTTTTGTTTAAGGAAGTTTTATCTTTATGAAAAAGAAAGTTATGTTATCTTTTGGAATTAAGGATACTGCATTAGGGACTATGATTATTGGTATTGACTTATGTCGCTCCTTATTTTTGTTAGGTTGTCATGAACTTCAGGCGTAAAAGCACAGAAGGATGGAGCATTGGCAACATTTTACTTGACCTAGTGGGAGGACTGACAAACTATGCCCAAATGACTGTGCAATCTGTAGATCAAGGTTTGCTGTTTGTTTAGATTCTTTACTGGAATGCAGACTTTGATGGGGATCATAGGGTTGTTCATGTGGCTTCGTTTTATTTGTGAAATATATCTGTCTTTCACAACAGCATAAATATGTGCACACAAAGTCTTCTTCTGAAACTAGTTCCTGCTTATGCAGGCACATTGGTAAACTTTTATGGCAACATAGGGAAGACTCTTCTTTCTCTGGTATGTAGCACAGTTTGCTTTGTTCTAATTGATATGATTTCTACATTTTTCAATTTCAATTTGTTAGTCAATCTTTTCTGAAGATACCTGCCTAAATTTATGATATTCCGAACTTTGTCAGCTTGTCATGCATTTTATTTTAGTATAATTTTGCTTAAATATTTTGGACGCCGTAGCTGTCTCCATGAGTGTAGTACATTAAGGATTGATCTTGAAGTTATGTATATCTTATGCTAATCTTCTATTTTTTTTCTCTTAGTATAATAATGGTTAACTCATTTTTTGGACACTGTAGAGATCTCCATGAGTGTATTTCTCTAAGGATTGATATTGAATTTACTATGTACTCCAGTTTTTGCTAATCTTGTAGTTTTGTTATTGAGCATACTAAATTAGGGTTATGTCTCTTCTGTTGTTCTTAGCTTGTGGTACATTAGAATGGCAATATATTCTGATTGGTCTTCTAATAACAAAGAGTTTAGGCCTTTAAGAATAGTAGAGTTGGAAACTCCTAAATAAGTACTTTCCACATAATTTGTATTTGAAATTGTGTCTGAACCATAAACTCTCGCAGGAAGTGGTGTTCTTTGACTTGCTGTTCATATTCCAGCATTATGTACTATATCGCGTGGAGCACAACAAAGACAGTGATCTCAAAATTGTTGAGGAAAGTGCACAAAAAACAAGTTCACCTGTAAAGGCTTCTGAGCCTTCCCCTCTGTCAAATGTTTAAGATGTGCACTTCCATTAAGCAAGAAACTACACTATTTTGTTGTATCCATATAATTAATTATTCAGTAAGGATCGTGATCTTATAAGGGTGAAAGTATACATGTATTTGCCTAAACATGTTGGAGATTGTCCTAGCAAGTTCTTACAGTGTTGTAAACAAATCTGCAATGAAGTAATGAAAATTAGAAAGCCATCCTGGTTGGTCTGTTCTTTGGGTTCGAGCATAGTTTCTTTTCCACCTTTTGAAGCCTAAGATAATTCTCTCGACTCTAAAAATTGATGACAAGGGAGATACATTGAATGGTCACACGGATTCTATAAATCTAACATCGGAAACTTATTGTGATTAATGGAACTCATCTGGTTGAAGAGCAATGGCCACCAACCACCACTGGACACATGCCGACATATCTGCCGGGGCTCATATAAACATGACTCTAAAATCTCTAATTACCACTGCACTGTGAGATCCAAATGTAAACCTCACGAGAAAGCAATATTAGTCATCGGATACTCACATGAATTACTTATATGCAAGTCCCATGAACTTTAGTGCTACCAACCTATTTAAGACAATTTCATCATTAGTAATTTAATACTAATGTAATTACGTTATAAAAGAATGCAATGTCATGTTGCCAAAAAAATGTAATGTCAGTGTGTCTAGACTCAAAAGCAAACTTTCTGCATAGAGCCCTCTATCAATGCGTGAGTCGGGACATTGCGGCTTGTTGGATTTTGATCCGGCGGTACTAATGCGCGGGGCGGGGTTGCGGCAGGAGGGTTTTTATCACCCCCCACCCCCCTCTATCAATGCACACCATCAAATCTTGATCCAACAGCTCACAATAGCCCCTCACGTTGTGGCACATGAGCCATAACGCACACAATTTTTTCCATGTCCATGTGTGTGCATTCAAAGAGCTGATCTAATTACATGGACTCAAATCTAAAACAAAGAGTATCATAAGATCATGAACTTGACCCAATATCCCATCTCCATTCCACTCCTTCCCAAACACAAAAAAGACACCAAACACCCTCCAAAATTACCAAAACAACCTCACTTCTTGTCCCTCTTCATGAACTCTTCTGCTTCTCCTCCTGGCTTTGGTGCATTCCAAATTTCCAATGGCTTCCTGGAACTCTGTCCCGCTTGAAATCACATACCAAGTTCTTGGTTGGATCGCCTTCTGCGCCTGGTCTTTCAGCTTCTACCCTCAGGTCATCCTCAATTACAGGAGAAAAAGGTAGCATCTTTGTTGTCCTTTCAGATTGGTCTCTCTCCCCTGTTTTCTTCTTGTTCTTGTTTTGTTTGATTGATTTTTTATCTGGAATTCGATTTGGGTGGTTGTTTGAAGTGTCGTCGGATTGAATTTCGACTTCCTGGTGTTGAATTTGACCAAGCACTCGTCCTATCTTATCTACAACGCTGCACTTTACTTCAGTCCTGTCGTTCAGAGGCAATATAGAGAGAAATATGGATATGGGGAGGTGGGTTTCATTCATGCTTCTTATGTACATATTCGTTAAATTCTTGGTTTTTCATTTTCAACATTTTGTTGTGTCGATATTAACATGTTTTTATGATTTAAAATCGAGTTCATTGAGAGAAGTATTCTGAATACAAAATTTAGGTGAGTACTATAGTCTGTAGCTAATGTGAGCAATTTGGAAATGGTAGTTATTGATTATCTAAGTGTGCTTATTTGATATTCTTTGGAATTGCATAGGCTTTGATAAAATTGGGATAGAAGTTGTCCTTTGGCTGAATATCTTTTGTTTTCGCATCAGATGATACCGGTAGCGGCGAATGATGTTGCTTTCTCAATCCATGCGGTTTTACTCACGGCAGTTACATTGTTCCAAGTTCTCATTTATCATGTATGTAATCCCAATAGTTTATCTTTTTTATATCTTGTGTGTTTTCCCTTTCTATACATTATGAAAGACATGAGGAGCTATGTTTGAGCTACCTTTAATTGGTTGTATTGCAGAGAGGAGGTCAAAAGGTCTCAAAGATCTGCATTGGAATCACTGTTGCAGTGTGGTTGACTGCTTTTGTCTGCATAGCTATTGCTTGGCCTAAACATTCTTGGCTCTGGCTGATCAATGTTTTCAAGTTGAGTTGTTCCTCCATCATTTTCTCTTCCTTCTGATCCTCAATGTTTGCTGACTGAATGTGATTGGCCTAATTTCTTTCTGGAAGCAATTTTCATGGAAGAAAGAAAAGTACAGGATTGTCTGCTTGGTTTGTTGTCTGCATGACATTTCTAGAATCTTTATCTGTTAGTTATTTCTTAAGTTGATCTTTGAACTGCATCTGCAGTAAGGCTTACATCAAATTGTATGATGTGTTACCTTGTGCAGTTCGATCCAGGTCTTCATGACTGCCATAAAATACATCCCCCAGGTCAGTGATAGTAGTTTACCTATACTTACACTTTGTATTGCATGATTTGGACGAACTTCTAATTTCTTTCCACCCCGACGGAGCTTTTTATTTCTGCAGAATTGTTATTTATGTAGTTAGTTGTTAGATGGGGAATGGCAGTGTGATTGACAATTAAGTGAGACATGGAAATGGTGCCTAATCTTTTTTTGATTAAGTTCTTTCAGCCTATTGGCTGCTACATGCTTTTCCTAGAAACGTGTGTGTGTTTAAAGTAGCCATCTGATTCTAGAGAAGGATATATGAAATGATCAATTTTTGACATGTTTTGTTCATTCCAATGTTATTGTGATTTTTTGTTGATTTTGGCACTTGTGTTCTATTTTGTTAGGCTTTCATGAACTTTGGTCGTAAAAGCACAGAAGGATGGAGCATTGGGAACATTTTACTTGATTTATCGGGAGGATTGACAAACTTCGCACAGATGGCCATGCAGTCTATAGATCAGGGTGCGTTTCATATGCCTTAAGATAAGAATGGAAGTTCATAAATTATACGGTTTATATAAGGTATCTAATTTTGGTTTCTGCAGGCACATGGGTCAACTTCTATGGTAACATAGGCAAGACACTGCTTTCCCTGGTATGTAGTACCCATCCAAGTATAAAATTTTACCTCTGTTGTGTTTAGAAAATTTTTCTTAACATGATAGTTTTGTCATTCGTAACAATGTCCTGTTATTAGCATCCACATCAATGTTGAGCTGTTGAAGTGTAATTTATCGTGGCTTCCATGGAAACATGTAACAATGTGTCCCTCTTATTTCCATATTTGGGTGACCAAGAGGAGGCAAATATACTAGGTTATAAAGTATATAATGGCATACTTTTTTATCTGCCTGTGATAAAAAGGTTTGGGCCAAATACAGTTAGTGATCTATATAAAATGCAGTGAGCCAGTGACAGTGTTGTCACAGTGCTTTTTAGAATTATTTGGTACAAGCTTGTATACTCGTTGGTATGTCTGAGTTTGGAATTTTTCTGCAGGAAGTAGTTTTCTTTGATCTTCTCTTTATAGTCCAGCACTATGTGTTATATCGTCCCAAGAACAGAGAGAATAGCCCCAAGGTTGAGGAAGAAACTGCAGCTGTAACGACACCCCTCTTGAAATCCTATGATCCTGCTCAATCATCTAATGTTTGAGAACTACCTCGTAGAGTTAACATGGAGAAGTTTATGGTAAACTTTTCTCAACATGCCATGATGTGAATGATTTGCAGAATTCACACCATTAGATGTCGTTTTTCTCATATGATAACATGTCCTTTTTTCCGTCAGGACCTGTGTACAACTGTACATATCTGTGACAAAAGATCTGCAGCAAGGCTAGAATTCAAGGAGATGTATTAGTTATCATGGTGGAATTAAACTCTATTTATTGGTTTAAGTTCTTTGTTCACAGTCGGAATATTTTGCTATTAATGTAGCTTTCATATCATTATCATCTTTGCCTTTGAAGGCAAGATCATTTGCCTTTCACATATGTAAGCACAGGGTGTGTTGTAAATCAAGTTACAACAAATGTGTATTATTCTTAATATTTAGTATTGTCAGTGTTCATTCAATTATGCTTTGCAGCGACGGGTACGAGCTTTCTACGTTTTCATGCTTATATGGGTTGCAGTTTTACTATACCTCCATTTGACATGCCACCCAACTCGAAATTGGGTTCAGCTCTTTTAATTACTTGACTAGTACTGCCACAAGATCTCTCCACTCCGTCAGCTCCTGTCCCTTTTTCTACTTAAATATATTGCTCTGTTAAAAATTCTCTTATCAGATTTAGAATGAAGTTTTGGTGTTCCTGGATTTCAGTGGCACTCTGCTTCTTTGGTTAATTATGCAAACAAAAGAAACAAGGAAAGAAAGAAAAGCTCTGAAAATTGGATAATCCAGATTCATCAGTTCCAGTGAATCCATTTAAATGCTTCAAAGAGAAGAATTTCGGCTACAAATACAAGAATCGCATATATGAGTATTTCTCAGCTGCAACCCTTTCTTGCATCATTCTTTGTTAATCGAATTATTTACATGGGTTGGTTGACCTTATATGCTCTGTGTAACTTTTACTTTCATCTCAGGGGATTAGATCACATAGTCATAGTATACTAAGAAAAGGCTATCTGGTATAGTGAGAGGCAAGCTGTCAATGTACACATAGAAGCGTCTTAAATTCTCCTTAGCCAGTGTAATTGCATCAGCCACATCGCCATAGCTGGTGAGGACCCATAGGTCCGTGGACTTCACTCTTTTCAAACTACCACGGCAAAAAGGGCATGACTGTGACCTCAGGTTCCTGCAATTCCATGAAAACATAATTGCTTTCCAGCCTTGTATAGATTATTGAGCATATTCATATATTTCAGTATTGGTGCCTGTTTTCAAAATGGACTTGTGGGATGGAGTAGGAAATAGCATTGAAGTCTTTAGAGAAGTTTGGTGGGCAAATTGCTTACCAATCACGGAAAGAATTGAGGCACATGGCATGGTTGCAGTTAGGCAAGACTATCTTGGTGCAAGGTTCCAAACAAATTCCGCACTCATCATCTCTATCAGTACCCTTGTGATATATCACTTGTCTCTCATCTGTTCTCATTCTACTCAATATGTCTGTACATCTACCTTTATGATTAGTATCTTGAAAATCAGCAACCTCACTTTCAAGTTGCTGAAGAGAAGGATAAATGACAGCTGCAAGTTTTGAATGAGAAATGAAGGGAATACTTCATTAGGCATATATAGAGGAAGGTCAAGCACTTCAAGAGAAATTAGAACAGTGGAGTGGTAGAACCTACCATAAAACTCCCCAAGGCCGGCTTTCCTTTCATAGGCAGATATTGTTATGTTCCCATCATCATATACCTAAATGAAATGCACAGTTGGAGTAAGAACACCTATAGTCTAAATGAAGTTGTCAATTTTAACACCACAAAAAAAAGAACAGGCGTGCCAGTTGCTACCTTATATATGAGTATATGTGGCAAACCTAGGTATCTTGGAAGACAATGTGTGCAACTATTATAATCTATCCATTCCATCAGATATAGGAAAATGGCTGCTAGGGGGCTATAAGCCAATCTCATCTGAAGACATGTTTTACCATATGCTCTTGAAACTGCAGCTGCCCTGCAGACGAAAATTCCAAAACCCACATATAATCAGATGATAATTCTACAATCCTATCAACAAATTCAACTAAAAAGTAAATTTCATGTATCTTGGTCAGGGGCAAAATAAGATGAACAAATAGTACTAAGTAAACAAGTATACGTATCTATAAACCGACTTATAAATGAGTTATACTTCTGCACTATCACATAAGAGAAACAACAGAATGCGAAAGACCACAAACATATTATCTAGTTAAAAAAAGAAGAAGATAATAAGACATCTACAGGGTATTGGCGTGTTGGATATCAGCTTCAAGGCCCTTGATTACATCCCTGTAAGAGGGTCTAACAAGCTGATTCTGGAGTATCTCCATGACACTCTTTTGCCTTCTCCTCTTTCTTATTTAAGATGGAGATAACAAAGGCAGGGAGGGGAATTAGAAACAGAGGATGAGAAGAAGAGATGGCTTTAACGCATGCGAAAGATACAAATGGAAGCTGTTAGGTCCACTTAGGCCTGGTTGAGAAAAGGAGTACTTTGAATGCTAGAGAATCCAATCCAGCAAAAGATAACACAGGACAGAAAAATTCGGTTGTTTTTATGGTTGATGGAACATAGTCGGTTGGCAGAGATGAAGTTAGTGGGGCTTTCCTTAGCCTATCTTAACCACCAGAGTGACCCCATGTAGTTGGTTGCTTTCTGAAAGGTGCAACTGCCCACTTCCTTGCCTGGTTTGGTTTCTAATCAGATTATTGACAAATCCTGTTATTATGCACCACGAGAATCTAGCGCCCTTGGATCTTTATCAGACAGTGTGCATGAATATACGGGACAGGCTGGTTTGAATCACTGCCCTTGGATTTAAGATTCGACAGCTTGCGATGCACTCGGGCACAAATATAAGGTGTACTCAGATTCAAATTGGGTGCACCTCTTTGACAGACAAGAGTATATCTGACTTTAATAGATAGAATTGGATTTAGAAATTGAACTAAAATTAGTTTATTTTAAAAAACTAAATCTAGCTAATAAGGTGAAGGGAGGGAGGCCCTAACTCTCTCGACCTTTGATGGAGACGACCAGGGTTCAAATCCGGACCCTGGCACTTACGAAAAAGGGTACCTTAGTAGAACTTAGATACGAGGTGTATTTATGCATGCTAGTGGGTTAAAAAAAAAAAGAAAAAAAGTAAAAGCAGGAAGTTCAAATGTGTATTGAAGCCATAGGAAAATAAATAAATGAAGGAAAGTGTCTCCATCTCATGGAATGTCGTATCGGATATCGATAAAATATCGGTCGGCCAAAGAGGCGAAATATCAGAGATATATCGGAGATATTGTGTAAAAAAATATCAGTGGTTGAAAACTAGTTTTTACATGTATTTTCATAATATAACTTCTAAAATGAGTGATACTAATTTAGACAAAGCATAGATTTTAAAATATGCATATATAATTCAAAACTAGGATGGAAAACAAATGGGAAAGTTATTTTTTTTTCTTTTTTAAAAAATAAATATAATTTTTTTTTTATTTTAAAAACCAATATATCAGTGGAATATCGGTCCAAAACCGATATAAATATCGCCGATATATCGACGATATTTAGGTGTTTCTATGTATCAGGTGGGTACCGATATATCGGCGAGGCGAGACGACATTCCATACTCCATCTTGCCTGAAACGCTGAGGTATAACTGTATAAGTCAATGAATTTTAGGCAGAAGGGCTTTCCGTTTCAGGTTTCAGACCAACTTTTAAGTAGACCTTGAAAATATCGAAAAAAAAAGAGCCTTGAGAAGGTAAAATGTTGGTGCCTTCAGCGAATTAAATTTTGGTATCCAGGGTCATCATGTCATGTATAATATCCATCAGTACTCAGGAAAAATCAGGGGTTGCTTGCACGCATGATCTTCATATGCTGCCTTAACGGGCTTGACGGCTCACTTCATCTAAGGGGCTGTTTGGATACGGTAGATAGAATATGCTTGAAAGGATTCAGTACAAATCTGCCATTTCGTCTTTTTCTGTGTTTGCATGTGCAGATTCATCAGAACCAAAAAATTCGTCAAAAAATTCGTAGGAAGGAAGATTCAAGCACCGAATCTCCTTGACTAATTTAATCAAATTAGGATTCTCCCAAAATTTACTACCCAAACATAAAGACGTCTTTGGCTATTCTGCCGGAACTTTTTCTAGGGGAATTTATTTATCTGGAATCTAATTTCGATCCTATGGCATTCCGTATCCAAACAGCCCGTTGATAATATAGGGGCCGTTTGGGGCGTGATTAAAAGTAAAACATCCAGATGGGATGTGTAGCAAAACATCTCATGATATAAAAACCTCAGGACGTGTTTCAGCTGGATATAAAAATCCACCTGGATGCTACAGTTTTTATCCAGAATGAACGGCCCCATAATATAATACAATCTTAAACTTGAGCATTTACCTCAGATATGTGGTTTCATTTTTTTATCATGATTTGGAATTCTTTGAACGTCTTTCTTCAAGAAAGAAGCTAAACATATCCACTTGAAGTGGGGACAGCTATTTGAAAGGGTGAGTATTTCGCCAAACAAAAGTGGCAAAAAAGAATATGATAGGACCATCTTTCAACTGCGCATTTTGTACAGAAGCTTTCCTATGAAAGTCTGAGAACCGAATACAAAAAGCAAATCCACAAGAAAGATGTCATTGATGTTTTTCTGTCTTCTTTCATGCTTTGAAGATACGAGGAGATCACACTTTAATTTTTTTGGCAACCAGAGGAGATCACACTTAAATACACATTTCTCCTGCCTGCCATACTAGAGAGAAGACTATTGATTGCAGCAAAAGCCATCCTGGCTACTGCAGAATTCATCATAAAAGAAATGTACTAGTTTCAGAAGGAGGTAGCTTTGAAAACCCATCTTCCATCTTCCATCTTCCTTCTTCCATCTTCCAAAGTCTTGTGGGAGCTAAAGAAGTGGTTGGGAAATGCTTCCCAAGTTACAGACATGTGGTGACTCTGTCCGGCGCTGCTCCTGGATCCCTGGAGACAAGACTACTGCTTCTCCTACTTCTTATTCCTTCTTCAAGATCTTGGTAGCAAGTTCCTTCTCCAAGTTCCTGGTATACTTCGTACATTTCATCTTTGTACAGTGTACATATTGTTTACTTAACACAAGATTTTGTTTTGGTAAGTTAGGAGATGAAATCTTCTGTGGAGAGATTCTTTGTTGAAAAACCACTGTGAAGCTCTAGCAACCATTATTTGAGAAATGCCTACTTCTGCTTTATCTATTGCGTGTTTGTCTTAATTTCTCTGCTATGCAGTGCTGAGTATGAAGAACATAAATGCCAAACTTTTGATAAGATACATATGATGGTTATGTTACATAGTTATTCTGAACAGGTTAACCTTATTGATGCATATTTGTTGTATAAAAAATGCTGATGAGATCTAAAATTTTACCTATATATGAGGCTGATTCATGTAAACCTTTTATCCAATCCAACTTGAAAATACAAGAAACTTGATCTTATGGTCGTACTCCTTTTTGTTTTTTTAACGCCTTGTATTGATTTTGACATGGGTTTTTCTTTCTTTTCTGCAGCATTTGCCTCCTAGCTTCTGCTCTAGGATATTAGACATGAAGAGTCAAGTTACTAGCCTTGAGGATGTCAATGGAAAACGGTGGAAGGTACAGATTTCAAATTTGTATGGCTCCTTGGCTTTTCACCATGGATGGAGCAAATTTGTTTCAGACCATGCTTTAAGTTATGGAGAGCTGCTTATTTTTACTTACATGGCTGGGTCTCACTTCTTGGTAAAGATATATGGTACCAGTGCGCTTGAAAAATTAACCTTCTCTGAGACTAGAAATAGAAATTCTTGCGACGAACAAATTGTGGAAGTCATAGATTCTGATAGTGACTATGATCATGTGGAAATGGCTTCAACACCAGAAAACTGTTCTCGTGGCATAGCTCCAAGAAGAAAAGCTGTCCCAGCTATGGAGCAGAAAAGCTATTCCACTGGGAAATTACGTCAGTCGTCTAATATTAAAATGAAAGATAAAGTCAGCATTTCAATGAAAAAAGTTTCTTTCTCTACAAGTAATATGAAAGTTGGTTTTAATCATTCCTATGATCCAGTTGCTGAAGAATTGGTAAACAAAGAGAAACAGAACTCAGTCAAGGTCGCAGATAGTGGTTTTTCTGAGGTCGAAATGGCTGGACTGCAGGATGTGGATCACAATATCAATGCTCGTGAGTGGATAAACGAAGTCCATGATGCACCCAATATTTTCTTTGGAGTTGATATGGCTGAACACAAATTTGGTGCTGAAGAAGGGGGAAATTTCCCTACCTTCTGCAACAGTCCTTCTGACGGGAAAATTTGTGATTCAAGATCCCTATATTCATCTCAAGAATGTGTTATTGAAGGGAAAGCTAGAAGTAATCTGGTATTAGGTAATATGTCTTATGATGATGTATTTGAGGAAAGAACTGCTGCGGAAAATTTTCTTGAGGATTTCGAGAATAATCTTGTGGATGTTGCAATAGAATTTGTCAATGATGTGCTTATAGATTTAGAAGTTCCTGAGACTGGCTGTAATGTTGACAATGGGCAATGTACCGAAAGCATGCAAATCTTTCCCTACAACTATGGACTACAGTCGTCACACCGTGAAGGTGCTTAACCTTTTTATGTTCTCCTATGAACTTTTGGTATCATCATGTTGAATTATTATATAGTTCACCACTTTGATTTGTTTTTGCCATATGTATGTAGGAAATGATCTGGCTATACTAGACAACAGAATCCAACCTGTCCCCAACGGTGAGAAACTTTCACCTAGTTTTCTATCTCATTTGACAAAATCAGTAGCTATAGTTTTCTCACTGATCATATTTTAATTTTCTTAATAACTGTTGTCTACAGCTGTTGAGCAAATGCCACTACAATGGTATAGATCAGCGTATAAGAGAGATGAAGATGGGCGTTTGTCGAATCTCCAGTTAACTGTTGCAAGCAGTTCCAAGTGCTTCGTTCTCGTAAATGCACATTCTTCACTTGTAGGTCACTCTTGACCACATTTCTTTCTGAGATGACCACATTTCTTTCTGAGAATTGTGTGGCAGTATATTTTGTTTTGCGCATAGTCTATTTTAATCATCTCATAGTAATATACTAGCATATAGGGTCTAGATATTTATGTAGGGATTTGATATTTGTCACCTCTGCATGCATCTAACTTAGATAGAGGCCAAATCAAAAACAAAAAAAAACTTAGATAGAGGTGATGTTGGCTTAGCTAGTCAGTCTGATCAATTCTTTCAATAAACCTGCAAGAACTAGATGTCAGTGGCCCTATTTCTTACACTCTGTTGTCCTGATGGGGCTCCTTTATGTCTTAGAAAGAGCAGATGCTATATTGCTTATTAGACGCATAAGAAATTTAGCCTTTTGGATTTTTATGGAAATTGAGTTAAGTAAATTCGGAGAGAACATCAAAAGAATTGAGCATAGCCTGACATTTACAATTTAAAAATCTCAGTTCAGAAGACATACGAAAAAGGAAAAAAATGATCAAAGATGAAAATTAAGAATAAACCAGTATGTTTTCTGGTGCAAGGTATTAGCTCGAGTTTGGTAACACAAAAAATAACATCATCAATAAAGATTTTGCATAATAGTGTGCCTATGTTGAAAATTTATTAGATCAAAGATAATGGATATTGCTTGTATTGTTTGAGGTTAAAAGAGAAGGCATACAAATCTGTGTGCGCTAAGTGATTATGTGAAAGCTCTTCCCTGGATTCGTAAAGTGCAATTTCATCAATTGAATGAACCATGATTCCATCATTGATTTACCATTATTTTTTGACTTGGAAGTCTCCAGTGCTTTCCATCTTAACATATGTGGTATTCATTTTGCAGGAGCTGCCTCTACCGTTTCCTTTGAGTCTGGGAAAATGGTGGCATCGTGATGCTAAAAAGATGGTGATTTTTCTACGTAATTCAGACGGGCAATTGTGGCCTGTCATGTACCACGAGGAAATCAAAGGTAGCAAATTCTTAAACATAGGATGGAGTGCTTTTGCAGCAGAAAATGACATTCGTGAAGGAGATATCTGTGCTTTTGAACGTGTAGAAGACACTTTCAAAGATATATTTCAGGTGCACATGTCTTGAAAAGTTCAAATGCCACTTTGTCTAAGTGATACACTATCTTTTTTATAAATATATCTTTGCCAGAAGTGGTTTGTGTTAGATAACCATGTTTCCCAAAAGCTCTCTGTTAGGAAACATAAATCTTTATTCATTTATTGCATACTCTAACGTCCCCCTCACATGCAAGCGTCCACCAAGCGTGGCACGACCTGGGACCTTCCACAACCTGGAACTCTGATACCATGTTAGATAACCATGTTTCCCAAAAGCTCAAGCTGTTAGGAAACAGAAATCTTTATTCATTTATTGCATATTCTAACAGTTTGAGCATTTGGGAATAATCAGTCCCACCTATCAGTTTTTCGGTCTGCATTTATCTTACCATTAAGACTGGACATCGAACTACAGAATCGTGCTGAACCAGTCATTTAGTATACCGTAACTGGTATTTATTAGACCAAAATTCAAGTATGTTTGAATTGCAGCTTGCTTCTCAACGGATTTCTTTCTATACAGATTCTGTTTAAAATTTCTATACCCAAGGTAGTGGCAGAGCAGAAAGGGTTTCATCATTTTGGTTAGCTGTTTTTTCTTTATCGTAAATTTTGGTTCATTTAGCTATTTCAGCTACATTCAATTTATCTTTTCAACGTGTTGGTTGGCTGTTTAATACATAAATGCATTGTCCAACCTGGTTTGGCATACTCCCATCAGCTACGTATAAACAATGTTGAATGTACTTGCTCATATTCTGATTCGATTCACTAGGACGGCTACATCTAATTCAAATGCCTGTATCAATTTCCAGGTAACATTTATATGTGAACTGAATGTAGCACTCCCATCAGCATTTCCGGTTGATTACTTCTTAGTGAATATTGCAATAGATAAATTGAATGTAGCTTTAACAGAAATTGTGTAGTATTCTGAATTAGGGACATCCACACATGTTTTGCAAGATGTTGGTTGTAAGCAGTGAATGCCCTACAATAATAGCTCTGGGAAGCCTTAGCCAGTGGGCAATTTTGATAACTTCCAAAAAGGTCAGTGCTTCAGCCACAACTGAATTTGTGAACCGGATGTGCATACGGGTCGAAAACTTGAAACCACAATTAACCCTTCATGATCCCTTAAGTTTGCCACGTCAGATATCATCCCAGGGTTACCCTTGCAGAATCTGTCGTAGTTGATTTTCACATGGCCAAAATGTGGTGCGTCCCGACTCATTTTTCTTCTATGACCTCCAACAATTCATCTTTCCATTCAGCTTAACCGAGTCCTGCTGCAAAGAGAAGAACCAGTATAAATCATGGGAAGAGAGATCTTTTTGTTCTTGAGGATAGTTTTGTTCAATCTGTTTTATATCACCGAACAAAAATTAAGAACTGTGGAACTGAGTGTG
Organism: Houttuynia cordata; assembly: GCA_039654745.1. NCBI lineage: Eukaryota > Viridiplantae > Streptophyta > Magnoliopsida > Piperales > Saururaceae > Houttuynia > Houttuynia cordata. The sequence continues at coordinate 17,121,842 of CM077506.1, forward strand.
GACATTCGTGACAGCGGAATCATGTACAATACATTGCATCCAGTGTCCATTGTCACATTCAACCCAAGATCGTGTAGGTGAATACTAATATATGTTGGAATTATCAATGAAAATTAAGGGTGATAGTACCACCAACCAGTTTGACGAAATACTCCACAAATATAAACCCGAAAGAGGAATAGAGAAGATACTTGATTCGAGGCGTGCTAAATGTTGTCATTGAAACAGATACGCCGCCCTCCTTGCACAGGCTTTTACTGGCGTTCCGTTCCCGAGATACAATGAACCACTCTGTCAGTTTAAATGTGCACTTCAAATCAAACCAACTCGAACTCGATCAGAGGAGATGCTATTGCTCAATGATTTCTAAGAGAGACAGAGAAAGAGTTTTTGACTGACTTCTATTCTTCTTCTAGGATTTTGCATTCAATATATATGAGAGAACTCTAATGGGTTCTTTCAGAAAGAAAGGACGTAACTTTTTAAACCAAAACGACAGTTTTGGCCCGATGACCATCGATGCGATCAATCGCGTCCAAAGGTGATCGATCGTGCCTTGTTTTACGAAAATCACAGTAAATATGATCGATCGCGTCTCTCTGCAATCGATCGCCTAACCCATGAAAGGTTAATTCAAGTCACATTTTCAACAATATATGTCCAGGGGCGGAGCCAGGAATTTTGACGAGGTGGGGCATAAATTTTTTTTAACATTTACAAAACAAATGATAAAAATAAAGTTTAACAAAATATACTATTTTAACTAAGACAAAGTATGTGTTAAAATACGACTACATATATGTAGTTTTTTAATCAAGATATACTATGAAAATAAAATGTTTACAATATCTTATACAGCTACAACGATTTACCATTTTTCGGAAGTGTTAAATAACAACCTCATTTTCAAGCTCACTAAGCACAACTTTTTCAAATAGGTGTAACTAGACAGTCACTTCAAGCTTATTAAATCCAACTTTTTCAATAGGTGTAACTAGATAGTTCAAATATATGTTATTTTTTAAATATCATATAAATAAATCGTGGTAGCAAGGAGGGAACATGTACGATCATTCAGCAAATTATAGTAGCAAAGACGAAATTTAACCAAAATTGTAGTAGCAAAGATGAAGGAGGTGTGGGGCAATAGCAAGAATGAAGGTAAGAACTAAGAAGTTGTGTTTATAGCCTAGATGCCCTAAATTTTTACTACTAGTTAGAGTAGATTCTCTTCATTTTTAGTATTTTCCTTAAGATATTATGGCAAGCCAAGCCAAGCCAATCTCTACTTCTTTTTTTGTCTTTTTGCTTATTTAAAGTCCAAATCTACCTTACCAAAGCATATGATGAGTAGTCATAAAAGGACAACTTTTGTGGGTCAACAAGAAAATACGAAAAATTAGGAACTGAGGAGGGGCAAGTTAATTACATAAATACCTTATAAAAATAGTAATATACTACATTAATGGGAAGGTCAGTTGGGGCAGTTGCCCAAGCTTGCTCCCTGGCTCCGTCAGTGTATGCCCATATTAGTTGCTACATTTGGCTCAATTTAATTGGTCGAGTACATAAAAGATAACTTCTCATAGCATCTTACAACATATTTGCCAAGTTTTAAGAGCATTCCTAATGAAGGGAAGAGTTTGAGACCCGCCTGCAGGATGTCCGCTAGGATGTTGTCCATTAATATGGCTGATTCATCATGATCAAGGTTTTCAAAACCGGACTGATCATCGACCCGGATTGATGCCCGATCTGGTTGGACTGCGGTCAAACTGTGGGTCGAACCGGATTGATTTGGTATTTGATGTTAGGAGTTAAGCTCACCTCATATATATAATAAATATATATTTTATGCATTATTAATGTCAAAACTTGTGTAGCCCAGTTGGTTAATGACTTGGGTAATTTATATACAAGTTTCCATTTCAAATCCTGTTGTAGGCAATTTTTTTCGCCAAAAAAATATCGTGATAACCGAATCGGTTTAATTTTGTTTTGCCAAAAAAAATACAGTGACCCAATTAGATTATGGACCGGTCCGGTTCGGAAGAAAATTGGCCACTCAATTGACCGGGATGAACCGTCCTAACCGAATTAGATCTTCAGCCAGTTCCGGTTCTCCGCGGTCGGACCGGCCAGCCCAGTCCGGTTTTAAAAACCAAGATCATGATTGACTAGCAAATAACCTCTAGGCAGACCAAAAATGCTTCCCCAATGAACTCTATATCATTTCCACATTGGCAGCTCCAATGCACCTTTAGCTTTCGCTCCCACCTTTTAAAAAGGTTAATATTCCCACCAGCTACCCGTAATTGAGACAATTAGCAAAATAGGCATACCAAAATTTAGATGACATCGTCCCCTAATTATTTTATGTTTCTTACACTACGAAGCAGATATATAAAAAGTGTCATGTTCCCATTGATGCTTGCCTGTCTTTTGTAAGCTTTGAAGATGCAAGGGATCCCACTCATGACAGTACTAGCCACTGCCATACTCTACAGAATCATCATCCTCCAAAAGCGTACTGTTTGAAAAGGTGGTAGCGGATAAAACCCACCTTCCTTCTTGAGTCGGGGCCGTTTGGGGTATGGAAAATCATTTTGTGGATCTTGTGGTTAGTAGATTATATTCACTTGGATATTGGTTGGATGCTTTATTATATGGGGTATGAAAAAAAAATCTACGATGTTGTGGTTAATGGATTATATTACCTTGGATATTGGTTGGGTGCTATATTATTTGGGGCATGAAAAAAAAAATCCACCTAATAATTGATTTGACTTTACCTTTGACCATGTGCTTTAATGGGATAATCCACTAACCAACTGAAATACCTCATTTCAGCTTGTTAGTAGATTATCCCATTTAACTCTTTGGCTAAATTTTTCCAAATCAAGCCTTAAACACTTTGTGGGCAATCCAATCTGGATTTTGGGATAATACAGGTGAATGGAGCTGATTTTTCATGCCCCAAACGGCCTAAGTCTTTTTTGACCATCTCCACTCTCTAAAGGTGGGTGAGAGATAGTAGAACCTAGAGAGTATTTGGATCATATTGTGTTTTGATCAAAAAAGTTCCATCTTATATGAATATATAAAATAAAGATAAGAGTTTAAATGAGATCACTCTCATATAGCTTATACGAAGCTAATTCAATGCGCAGTCATTAAATCTTGATGTGATGGTTACAAACCGCTACAAAAGCCTCACCACTAACTAATGTGACACACTCACCTATCCACTGATTTGATACTCACTTTTAGATTAGAATCCAACTATCTAAAAAATTATCCTCATTCTCCTTATATAAGAATGATCTCACGTAAACCGTTCTGATATATAAACATAATAGACAAAGAGGTCTTTACACTTGTTCACGACAATGTGGCAAAATTGGAAAATGATAATGCTACACCGAGTGTGTACTACACCAAAGCCATACACAGAGTGAGGTGACCAGTTTTTTGCATAGTAAAAAGTGGGTTGTGAGGCCCACTCGACCGTCCAGTAAAAACAACAGTGTATAGATTAGTGTACAAATTCAGTATACAGTTATCGGCTTCACCATCATAGTTCTCTCTTACCACACTTGGTCAGGTTTCGATAATATGTCACTAGATCAATTTCATAGCATGAATAAAATCATGAAGTCGTTTTAATATCATATAATAGATCAATTTATAACATGAATAATATCCTGAAATTGTATTAATGATATCATATAATTGATGTAAGATAAATGTCAAAACAGGAAAAGTGTAATTAATAAGTGCCGAAAAGGTTAAACTCCACCCAATCCCATTGACCTGAACATGTGTAATTCCCTGCTCAAAAAATCCCCATGTTCATAACTACACCAGTATCAGGCAAAAGCAATGCAACTTCCACCCCATCCCCAGTTACCAGCTAGTGATCACTTGTTAATAGTACTAAGCAACAGAATGATCGCTTGTTGCATTTAGACTGAAGTTAAGCAATCAGCATGGGATGGTCCGGACCTTCATCGTCCTCCCACCGCCGTGGAACTCGAGGCCCAACACTAGGGTGATCAACCGCTTCGAGTCACCTCCGAGTGGCGGAGCATTCGCAAAGGTGCCATTGAAGCCGACGAATCACTCGAAATTCACTGGCAAGTGCGGGCGAAGTTGTTGTTCGGATTGCCATGTGCATCCGGCATCCAAGATCAAGGACAAGGCCAAGGGTGGCCGGAAGAGTAGGTCAGCCAACGTGGCTGCGAACCATCGGCTGGTTGCATGGCGGGCAGTAGACGACGGGAGGGGATTGGGCTTCTCCGGCGGATCATCGGCTAGTGGGATGTTGGCCCTCTTGTCTGGCAGTTGTGGTGATGAGACTGAGGAGGATGAGGAGGTTGGCTACGCGCGCAGGAGGACATGCGGCTGAAACTGAAGAAATTGAATCTGTGCCAGTGGAGTCCAGAGATATATATGATCAAAATGAGATGGACTTCAATGATGTGGGAGCTGTTTTGGGTATGGTGGAGGATGGTGAAGAGTGGTGCTTGGTTGGTGAATATGCATTATAATTTGTTAATTTTTGTATATCATTGTACGAGAGCACTCTTCAGATTGTCTCCTACTGCTTGTAATAAACTAAGAACTAAGCACAAACAAATCTATATCTTGTCCTTGTTATGATCTGTTCATGGAAGTACAAAAAAGAAACACTTTGGTCTTTCCCACCAAAGCTTTTATCATATCGTTTTTCATATATGATCGAAACTGACAATTCGAAGAACCACCGATTCAAAATGCAAAAGAGATCCTCACATTGTCGGCATGATTCTGTTTCTCAGCTCTGGTCTTGTAGGAGGCATTTATACCTCAGTTTTGTTTCATGTACTGTAATCGGTAGACGCTTGTACGTGAGGGGAGGTGTTGAAATATAAATTAACTTTAATAACATTTCCGTTATCCTGACAGATTGAGATTTTGGAAAATTCATTTATTGTGAAAATTCATTTATTGTGACACACATGACATTTATAATTCCTGGGGAGTCTTTTCTTTTATAGTGTGGATATCTATTGTGTAGCTTTGATTGGCTCAGTAAGGGTAAGGGCCGTTTGGGGCGTGAAAAATTAGCTCCATCCTCCTGGATTATCCCAAAATCTAGAGTGGATTGCCCACAAAATATTTGGGGCTTGATTTAGAAAAATCCAGCTAGAAAGTGGATAAATGGGATAATCCACTAACTGAGGTGCTTCAGCTGGTTAGTGGATTATCACATTAAAAACACATAGTCAAACGTAAAGTCAAATCAATAATTATGTGATTTTTTTTTTCATGCCCCTAATAATATGGCATCCAACCAATATCCAATTGAATGTAATCCTCTGAACACAACATCCACAAAATAATTTTTTATGCACCAAACGGCCTTTAACCAAGGTGTTTCAGCTAGTTAGTGGATTATCCCAAAAATCCATAATCAGCTGGATTTTTTCAGCTAGAAGGAGCTGATTTTTCACTCCTCAAATGGCCCTAATATTGTGTGGCTCATTGGTTAATATGCCACTACGTTATACTTGCTCCATTCAAAAAAGATAGGTACAATGTCGATTATTTAATTTTGTAAGCCACATTGAACCTGCCAAGTGGAAAAATGCCTATGTGCATGGTTGCAAAATAAACATACACAGATGGTGGATATCGCCATCTAAAACTAATTGACTAGAGGACAACACAGCTTGGAGCCCTGGTCTTATCCTTTTCTTCTAGGCAAAGCCTTGTTCTTCATAAAATTTGGAAATTGACTCCATGAAAAAAAATGGAAATAGCAACTGTACAAACGGTATTCTCCAGAGAACTCCAGAGACATCTGCTTCCCATCGCCACTCACATGTTCCAGAAGAATCCATTTGAACTCTTAAAAGGCTTGAACACTACTACAACTCTCGGCCCAGATTTGCTATTAACAGGAATTTGTAGTGCGTGAGAAAGGAAGACACAAAAATGTCATCAACTCTACCCAAGTCCAGCATATTTCTATCCCTCTCATCTGAGAGGAACACAGCCTCCAAGCACCCAACTTTCCCGATACTCCTACGGCCAATTGCCAGGCACTACAATGGCATAAAAGCAATGGCTAGAGAAGAAAGAGACAATCTGGACCGCTTGCAGAAAGCGAGCACCAGTAGGCAGCAGCAGCTCAAACCCAATCCAAGAAGGATGGCCCCAGTAGCCCCTACAGGTTTGTAGTAGAATTTGGAACTCTAAACTGGCAGACTCTTCGGTTTTGCTCAGTTTTTGAGCAATTTACCGCTGGGTATTTGGATTCTGAATTGGTTTAATTTATTGGATTGCATATTCAGGTATTTGGGACAGGTTTCCCACAGCAAGAACGGTTCAGCAGATGTTGGAGACAATGGAGAGAATAATGGAGGACCCATTTGCCTACCCTTCTCTGACGGAGGAAACCGGAGGCACTTACAGGAGGGGGAGGACGCCATGGGAGATCAAAGAAGGTGAAAATGAGTACAAAATGAGGTTTGACATGCCGGGCATGACGAAGAATGATGTCAAGGTGTGGGCTGAGGAGAAAATGCTGGTTGTCAAGGCAGAGAAGCTGCCCAAGAGGAACACACAAGGTGGGGAAGAGGAAGAAGAGTGGCCTGCAAAGAGCTATGGCAGGTACAGCAGCAGAATTGCTTTGCCGGAAAACATAGAGATGGAGCAGATAAAGGCAGAAGTGAAGGATGGAGTGCTCTATATAACAATTCCAAAGGCAAAATCTGCTAGCAAGGTGTTGGATATCAATGTACAATGATGATGTTGCTAGCTTTTACTAGCAAGTGTTAAAATGTAGTGTCACGGTGCTGTAACCAATTTTGATAATGAAAAGCATGAACTACGTTAATTATCCTGGGTTATCTCAGCCACTTTTTTTTTTTCTGATCAATTGAACCTAGTAACTTCATATCAATTAATTTTTGTGCTCATTGCTGGCCAAATTAGCTTACAGTGTGGACATCTTGTTTTGTTAGAGGGTTTTTTGGGGTAAGGAATTACAATGGAATCTCTTACAACGCTTGAAGATGTTTTGGCACTTTTGAAAAGGTGTCCAGACTCAAATGACCTGGATGCTTGAAGAGCCACAGCATGTAATCGGAGACATGGCATTGCCATCTGTCGGAACAAATTCATTCTAATTCTCTAAGCTCTCTAGTTCAAGTTATATCCGCGCATTTGTTCAAGTAGAGCTAAAACTATCACCGAAGCTCGTTTAGAATGCATTCCGTCTTGCGTTTTCATATGAGCTTGTAGTAGTACGTGAAGACCGTAATTGTGAATCAAATGAAACCAAAATTTCTCTTTTGCTATTAGAAGCATCTCTTTAAATTATCAGTGATTATAACTAAGTTTGACCTACCCAAATTGAGAAGAAGAAGAATTTTCAATGATGTAAAGACCTGTGTTGTGTACAGTATTTATAGGGAAGACCCATGGAGACAAATCCGGGGTGAATCCCTGTAGATCATGAGAGAATATTACAGAGGATCCCAGATTGGGAGTAAATCATGAGAGAATATTACAGAGGATCCCAGATTGGGAGTAGATCATGAGAGAATATTACAGAGAATCTCAGATTGGGATTTAGGATCCCAGATTGGGAGTAGATCATGAGAGAATATTACAGAGAATCTCAGATTGGGATTTAGTTCCCTTAATACACCCCTGCAAACTCAGGGCGGGTGAGTAGCCGTGAGTTTGGTAGTGAGAGACTGAAATTGAGCGATGGGCAGCGGCTTGGTAAGTATGTCTGCAAGTTGATCTTTAGATGAGACATGGCGAACCTCCATGTGGCCAGCGAGAACTTGTTCCCGAATATAGTGATGATCAATCTCAATGTGTTTGGTGCGAGCGTGGAAGACTGGGTTGGCGGTGAGGGCAATGGCAGACTGATTGTCACACAATAGTGTTGGCGTGCGAGGAGGCGAGATACCGAGAAAGTTGAGAACCATAGAGGCCCAGACAATTTCGGTGGCTGTGGAGGAGAGCGCACGATACTCTGCTTCAGTGGAGGAGCGGGAAACTGTGGCTTGCTTTTTAGATTTCCAAATGATAAGGTTGGGGCCCATGAAGACGCAGTATCCGGTGACGGACCTTCGATCAAGGGGGTCGCCGGCCCAGTCAGAGTCGGAGTAGGCAGTAAGAGTAGAGGCTCCGGGTTGGAAGAGAAGACCACGGGACAGAGTGCCTTGAAGATACCTGAGGATCCGCTTAACAGCCATGTAGTGTGTAATGGTGGGGTTATGCATATGTTGGCAGACATAGTTCACGGCATAGGCAATGTCGGGGCGGGTGTTTGTAAGGTATTGGAGGGCACCGACAATGCTTTTGTAGTGGGATGGGTCAGGAAATAGGGGTCGGTGGGGGAGGTGGGGGGTCGTTTGTGGCCGGTAGGGGTGGGTGTTGGTTTGCAGTGATCCATTTGGGCACGATGGAGAATGTCGCGAGCATAGTGTGCTTGAGAGAGGAAGAGGCCATTTGGGGTGGTGGTGAATTCAATACCGAGAAAGTGGTGAAGGGGACCCAGGTCTTTGACAGCAAAGGCACGACCAAGAAGAGAGATAATGTGGTCCAGGAAGGGAGCATGAGAGCCAGTTATTAGAATATCATCGACATAAACGACAAGGATAGTGACTTGGGAGCCTTGTTGGTGAAGGAAGAGGGATGTGTCGGCGTGGCATGACCGAAAGCCAAGATGGGTTAAGTAGGAGGAAAGTTTGGCATACCATTGGCGAGGGGCTTGTTTGAGACCATAGAGGGCTTTGTGAAGGTGACAGACGTGGTGAGGGTGGGAGGGGTCAATGAAGCCGGGGGGTTGGGCCATGTAGAGTTCCTCAGAAATGGTGCCATGAAGAAAAGCATTAGAGACATCAAGTTGTTTGATGGCCCAAGCATGGGAAAGAGCAAGGCTGAGGACAATGCGGATGGTATAAGGTTTGACCACTGGGCTAAAAGTCTCATGATAGTCATGGCCTTCTTCCTGAGTAAAGCCTTTGGCAACCAGGCGAGCCTTGTATCTGGAAATGGTACCATCAGGGCCACGCTTGATCTTATAGGTCCATCGACATCCAATGATGTTGGAGTTGGGTGGTGGTGGGACGAGGCTCCAGGTGCCTTGGTTGATGAGGGCATTATACTCAGAGCGCATGGCAACACACCATTCTGGGAACTGAGCAGCAAGGCGGTAGGAGGTAGGTTCTGTTTCAGGGGGGGTTTGGGTGGTGAGAGAAAGAGGGATGCGAGGACAGACGATGCCGGCTTTGCTGCGAGTAATCATGTGGTGAGTAGGGACAGGGGAAGGATTGATGGGGGTAGGGGAGACAGGGGGTAGAGGTGAGGAGTCAAGGGGAGGGTGAGGGGGAGGGTATGGGATGTGATGGGAGGATGAGGAAGATGATGAGGGGTGAGAGGGAGGTACCGGTGGTAGAGGATGGGGGGAAAGAAGGGGGGAGGAGGGGGGTGGTGGTAGTGGGGAGTGAGAGCGGAAGGGGAAGTCATGTTCAATGAAGCGGACATGACGAGAGATGTAAACGCGGTGAGTAGAAGGGTCGAGGCACCTATAGCCTTTGGTAGTGGGACAGTAGCCGATGAAGACACAAGGGACGGACCGGACTTCTAATTTGTGTTGGGAGTAGGGGCGAGTCCATGGGTAGCATCGACAACCAAAGACGCGGAGGTGAGAGTAGTCGGGTGGGGTATTATGAAGTAGTTGGTAGGGGGAGGCATGATGGAGGATGGGGGAGGGAAGCATATTAATGAGGTAGGTGGCGGTACAGACGGCGTCGACCCAATAGGTGGGAGGCAAGTGGGCGGAAGTGAGTAGGGTAAGGGTGGTTTCAATAATGTGGCGATGTTTGCGTTCAGCGACCCCATTTTGTTCAGGTGTATGAGGGCAAGAGAATTGATGAGTGATCCCGTGGGTGTGGAAGTGAGAGGTGAAATGGGAATTGACAAATTCACGTCCGTTGTCAGAACGAAAGGTGGTGATACGATGGGGGAAAGCATTTTCAGCCATGGATTGGAAGTTAAGGAAGGTGGCAAAGGCATCAGACTTGAGTTTGAGGGTGTAAAGCCAAGTATAGCGTGTGAAGTCATCTATAAAGATGATGTAGTATCGATAGCCAAGAAAAGAGGTGACAGGAGATGGTCCCCAGAGATCGGAGTGGATGAGTTGGAGAGGACGAGTGGTGGAGCGATGAGACTTTGAAAAGGGCAATTTATGTGATTTGCTAACATGACAACTATTACACTCTAAGTGTTTTATTTTGGAAACATGGAAAGGAAATGAGGAAACAATGGTCTGAAAAGTGGTGGAGGCTGGGTGTCCGAGTCGTTGATGCCAGATGGTGGAGGAGGAGGTAGTAGCAGTGAAGGCACTTGGGATTGTAATAGAGAGGGGATAGACGCCATTCTGACTTGGACCGCGATAGAGGAGGTGACCAGTCTTGTTATCCTGGATAGACACATCAGAGGCAGAGAAGGTTAGAGAGCAATCATTGTCACGTGCAAGTTTGTGGACAGAGAGAAGGTTGTGAGCAATGGAGGGAGTATGGAGGACGGTAGAAAGGTGGAGTTTAGAGTGGGGGAGAGTTAGGGAGGAGCTTCCGGTAGAGGAGACGGGGAGGGATTTACCATTACCTATGTTGACATAAGGAGGGCCAGGGTAGGGAGAGGGGGAAGTGAGTTGGGTCACATCCGGGGTAATGTGTTCGCTTGCACCGGAATCGAGTAGCCAGTTTGAGGGGCATTGAGCCCCACCATTTGCTTGCGCGGTCATGGCAACGGCACGGTTCCCGTTTGGGGCACTATGGTCAAATGACCCACATATTTGGCAGGAGTGGCGAGGGGGACGGAATCCACCACGTCCACGGCCGTGTCGTGGGTAACCCCCACCCCCGCGGCGAAGATTGGGGCGGGGAGGGCGAGAGGGTGTTACAGGGGGAGTGGGGAGGAGTCCCTGAGCTGCATAGGCAGTAGCTGGTGAGGGGGCCGTGGTGGCCGGAGGGGCACCCGAGTGAGGGCCGAGGAGGAGTTGACTTAGGGCCGTTGTGAGAGGACCCAGGAGGGCATGTGGGCTGGGGACGGAAGTGGAGTTGACAGTGGCGACGTGAAGTGCCGTAGGATGTGCGAGCGGCGGTTCGGCGGGGGTAGTTTGTTGGAGTTTGAGAGCGGTTTCCTCGGCGAGGAGGAGGTTCCACAGTTCGGCAACGGGGACGAGGGCGCCACGGGCACGAATTCCGGCGGCGAAGGCTGCGTAGTCTGGAGGAAGGCCGGCGAGTGTCTGGTGGAGCAAGTCAGCATCGTTGATCAGAACTCCAACGGCAGCCAGTTGGTCAACCAGCTGCCGGAGCTGGTCAAGATAGGCCGCCATCCCGGTGGAGTCAAAGCGACACTGGCGGAGCTCACCCATGAGACGGATGACCGCTGCCGGAGAAGCTGACAGGTACCGAGTAGCGACGGCGTTCCACAGTGCAGCGGCGGTTTTGTGAGTGAGGAAGTGACGAACGAGCTGCGGCTCGATGGTGGCACGGAGAAAGACCAGAAGGTGATGATCGGTGGCGAGCCATTCTGAGTAAGAGGGGCGAGCAGATGAGTCGGCCGACGAGGGGCATGGCAGAGAGCCGTCGACATAGGGGAGGAGATGGTAGGCGGCCAAGACGGAGGCGGTGGTCGTGCGCCAGACCAGGAAGTTGGAGTCGTCGAGGCGGACGGTGATCAGGCTGGACAGGTTGTGATCTAACCCCAAAATAGGTTGACAAATTGTAATATATACTCGGTAAGTCCGAGGTCGAACCACAAGGAATGATGTAGAATTATTCCTAACTAATTAAAACTACTTAGCTTAGAAAATTAAAGTTCTTATCAGAAAATCTTGTAAAGAGATTGTAATTTAACTAACTACTAAAATGACGATTAAAAATTCAATTAAAACTAATTAAAGATAGGAAAGATAATCAATGAGGGATATCAAAGCTTCAAGGATCAATTATTTAATTAATATTCTACGTCTACTTAATTACGCAATTAGATTCAAATAATGATTTGACCTAATCAGAAGATATTTCATTCACGTTCATCATATCCATTAACATAAAAATATCGATCGAAAGTTTATCATTAACAAACATAGTCTACTAATCACAGGGAATTATAAGCATTCGCCGTACCTTACGTTAACGACAAATCAAATAATTATATAGATTGTGACTTTATCAAAACATCGCATTCAATCAAATAAGCATTAAACACTTTTTCATAGACGTAAGAATACTAATCAAATAACGTCACCTCTAGCTTTGACAAAAGATTTAGCTATTCATATTAAAGAGAAAAATCAGATTTAGAAGAAATTGCATCGAGAAAACACTATTGCAGGAACACTGTTCACTGTCTTCTCCAATCAGCCCGACACTGTAGCAGTTCTCGAAATCACTGTAGCAGATACTCTTCACCGGCAAAAATCAGACTTTCTCCTTCTCCCTTCGATCTCTATTCCTCCTCTTCAATTTCCGGCCAAATTCCGATGAGAAACACGGCCCAAACAGCAAGAACACACCGCCGCAACAGCTCTGTTTTTCTCTGAAAAACAGAGTCCAGCACCGTCAATTCGTCCCAAAAATCCTCTCTTTTCTTCTCTGAATCTTCTCCTATTTATAGGCATCGAGTTGAGAGTCCTTTTGCGTCGATTACTCCTTTGGATAAGCCCAAATCAGTCTGTTAAATTGAAACACGGCTCTGTTTTTAACAGAGCCCCAAATTAGCATGACTCTGTTTTTTTCCGTTTATAGATTTCGATTCCTAATCCGACACGATTGCCGCCGTCGTTATCTTCTCGATCGAGCCCATTAGGGGTGTTCACGGACACGGACGGACACGGACAACCGTCTGTCCGTGTCCGTCCGTAATCAAAAGAGGTGTTGTCCAGTCCGTCCGTGTCCGTGGTTGTCCGTTAAATAAATTGTCCGTGTCCGTCCGTATCCGTCCGTGGTTGTCCGTGGACGTCCGCGGACACTTTTAATTCTTATATGTTCTTTGTTTTTCTGTCATGAAAGAATCCATTTAAACATTCTTCACAATTATCTTAAAAAAATATCAATGCTCGCCCTATCACTGTTTGTGATGGATCCATAGATTAGTATCATCAGATGTCGGTAACTGTACATCGTAGTCAGCCAGATTAATATGCACTTCAAATTCGGTAAAAGAATGCTGAAAACCCGCAACCAAATTCGGTAAAAGAATTTGACCTATGGTATATAACAAGATGGTGAGAGCTTCAGCTGGTCCTCCAAGCCATGACTTCCATGACCACAATGAGCAAGTAGGTGCAGGTACATGCTGCAAAGTCCATCCCAACCTACTGGCCTTGAGTTGGAAAGCATTTAATACAGCAACAGATCATAGATCGGCATCCAAACTGGTAAAGCTAACTGAATACAATATTTTCAATAATACAAAGATTGGTAATGAGTTCACTACCACTCATGAGTACGTAGTCCGCTAATGAGTCCACTACTACTAATGAGTCCTCCTTTTCCTAAGATCTCAGTTGGGAAGGCTACCTCATCAAGTTGCTCAGATGGCTTTTGAGGGACTTTTGAGACCTCCAGTCCAAGCGCTTCAATTTTTGCCCGCAGTTCTAGTTCTTCCTGGTTTGTCAGAGATTCAACCTGTGTAGAAGGTCTGATCAGGAAGTGTCATTACAAAAGCAAACCACAGCAAGGAGAAAGTTTCTTCTCTAGCATATACTACAGTTGTCAATGTTGATAACTAACAAAAACCAATTTGAGGATCATATGGCCCAGAAACAAATCTTTATTAAGTACATAAAATCTCCTTCTCATTCTGAGAGTGTGCTTAACACTTGATGAAGAATACAACATAAAAAATTGAAGAAAAAACATCATAAACTCAATACCAACACAATTAAAAATACAAAAAACATAAAACACCTATTTAATTCAAACTCCAGCATTGCACTAGATTAAGGTACACTTTGTACCTATTTAATTCAAAATCCAGCATTTAATCATCCAAGGCATCAGCAAATACCCTTGAGCACATCATCAAGCATTCTTCAATCAGAACAAAAAAAAAGTGAAATCGAATAAGCTGATGATATGTTAAAGCCATGACATGAAAAAGATTGAACCTTTGTGCATTCATATACGATCAAGTGGGAAGCAAAATACCTTTCCACCTACGAATGCAAAGGTATCAGCAGCAATTACACTGATAATAGAGAGCAATGTTGAACTTCGATTCTCTTCTAGAAACAAACTTTCATGAAGACAGAAGAACTTCACATAACCAACTATATACATAAAAATTTGGTTAAACTATGACGATCACTACCATCGATATATTAACAATAGCATCATAATTATCTTCAATGTCATCATCATCATGACTATACCGGATTCTGTTACTCTATTTGGCCCTATCAGAGACCATTTCTACACCCAATTATGGATTGTCCTATTTTTCTCTAGGGGCTCTATAAGACCCTGATTCCATCTACTAAAAAAAATTGTTTGTTGTCTCCCTAGAGCATAGCCAAACCATCTCAATCGACTTGCTCTCAGTTTATCATTAATTGGAGCTGGGGGTACCTGAGGCTGAGGAGGAGCGTCGTCGTCGGAAGAGGAGCTCCATCGTCGTCGTCGTCGTCAGAAACGATAGTACGCCGGAGAAGGGCCGATGCCCAGTGGTGCTAGGGCACGGGGGAGGGAGAAGGGGGGATTGGGATTTGGGGGGGGGGTTATAAAGTAACGGACACGGACGTCCGCGGACACGGACAATTTGTCCGTGTCCGTAGTACCCTATTAGAACGGACAGAAAGCTTATGTCTGTGTCCGGTCCGTAGTCCGTATGGACCGTCCGCTAAATAGCGAACGGACACGGACACGGACGGACCAACGGATACGGACGTCCGTGAACACCCCTAGAGCCCATCACCTTGCCGTTTGGCTGCCCTGTTCCGGTACCCGGAACCGCCATGATCGTCTCTGTTCTGCCCAGCTCGAGCTCCGCCATTTCCTATCTGCTCTGCCGTCCTCTCCAACTCCGGTCGCCTAACTCATCGCCGTCGAGTTCCCACCTCCGCCTCGATTCCAGGGTCGCCGCTTCGATCCGAGCTCCAGCTTCAGGTCCGCCGCCCAGCCTCAGGCTGTCGCTGCTTGTGCCGCCGTTTCTTTCACCCCGGCCGGCGCTCGAGCAGAAACTCGAGCGCTGTTCTTCTCCAGAACGAACACCCGAGCTGACGGCTCGGGTTATTCCTTTTTTTTTCTGAACCGGCCCGGTCCAGCCGGTTTAATCCTTTTCTCTTTCTTTTTTCTTTTTCTTTAATAAAACCCGCCGTAACGATCTCAACCGCCGAATCAAATCTGTACGTCCGTATTTAAATTTCGCGCCCGTCTTCTCTTAAATAGCTCATCAATGGTTCAAACCTTCCATACGCATCATATCAACTCTTGGGTCGCTTTGGCATTTCGAAACATGTCTAATGCGCACGTCTGCTACTAATCTGCAATTCGTAATTTCAAACCTACAATAACAAAACTAAACTAAAATTAGATGCATAATAAAAATATAGTTCATTAAATCCAATAATGCATCTAAAATAATTAATTAGAGTAATTTAATTATTAATCCCCTAATTACTACCCTAATCACAAATAACCCGTTTTATTCATGTTTTAACATAAAAACTACACTAGCAGATAGGTAAATAAGGCATATAAATATGTATATTTTACGCTTATCAAATACCCCCAAACCTATATTTTGCTAGTCCCGAGCAAAACAAACAAAAACAAAATCACACAAAATAAAACTAAAGTAAAATAAACTAGAAAAATAAATGCCACTTTCGTAAGGAACACGATTGCATTGAGCGTATGCAACAAGCCGTTAAACCTCTAGGTGTCCCTAGTAGGACGAGTTTTGTCTCGTGAGGGTTTACAGCCATGTTACCCACAAACATGTACTTATGAAATTAACCTTATTAATCTAAATTATAAAAACAAAATAAACACATCAAAACAAACAATCCTATTATCCCTTCAAATGCAGACCACAATGTTTAAGAAAATCAACCACATGTACTTGCATTTATAATCAACTGGAATATAGAAGCCCTCAAGTAAGTGGTTTTATTCTACACCTTCATCTTGGAAATTTCTGCTCAATATAATATCAAATGATAATATAATAGTAAAAGTGTAGAACATTGTAGCAATACACCCTGAATTTCTGTTTTACACATATCCAGTGTTACCCATTAACCAAAGAACATCAGAATTAACATAGTCATCGTAATCTTTAGGTTCATGATAGCACAAATCTGCGCGCCTCCTTCGGGTCCAACATTCTAGATTTGAGAGGATAATACACCATAGACTTTTTTTTTTCTTTTTTTTTTCTATTTCATTTTCAGTGGGACTGTGTAAGGCCTAACTTCAAGATGCTTAGGTTTAGCAATGACTCAGGCCAATGACTCCCAGCACAGTTGGCTTAGGGCATTAGGTTTTAAAATACCGCTTCGGGCCCAAGCATCAGCCTAAGTTAATCCTATAAAGTCAAGCAGCCCCTTTTCTTTCGTGTTTTTTTTCATTCATTTTTCATCATTTTTTCTTTTCATCAACATTCATATTTTTCAGAAATCTTTTCATGTCCAGGTTGTATTATACTCTCAACCTATTTCCGGTTCCAAGCCCTTGCCATAGCCAAGTAAATGGTCTATCATGATCTTTTAAGCTCAACAATAACCACATAGCATCCAATGACTATGAGTAAAGACATCCCACTGAAGATTAGTATTCAACAAATCTCTAGAGGGTATTACTTTATGTACTAGTGTGTGTGAGTGAGTCTTATTAGCTCAAGCACATGATCCAAGAGGACTGTAACAGAAAGATATGCTCAGTTAAGTATTTCTATCCTCCAGTATACTTACTCACACTTCCAATGTAAATTAATCTCTTAAAAATTGAAGTATACATCAAAAAGGGATAAACTATCAAAACCTATAAAAAAAATACTAACAAGCAACCTAAAACTAATCAAAAAAAAAAAATTTCGTTTTTTTCTTTTTTTTTTTAAAAAAAAAAATTAAAAAATTTTTTAAAATTTTTTATTTTTTATTTTTTTTTTGAAAATAAAAAATGATATTCATATATACCCCCAAACCTAAACTAAACATTGTCCTCAATGTTAAGAATGAAATGAAGGATAAAATAAATAAATAAATAAAATCAAGGATAGATGTTACCTGGAGAACTGCAAATTGCTAAAATCCCATGCGAGTGAAAAACATCAATAAATAAGAAGATGAGAGCAATCACAATATCCAACAAGAAAACATCATCTAATTAAATAACCTAAAACAAATTAAAAGCTGGGCTGCCTCCCAGGAGCGCTAAGTTTCTTGTCTTCAGCCAGACGTAATCCCATTTTTTTTTCAAATTATCCAGGATCTTTTAACCCAACATTCATTCCACCTGTGGTCCTACTCCACACATCAGGATTAATTAAAGCAACCGCAAGTGGATCATCATGACAGATAAATGGGAATGCATCCTCCACTAAAGATTCAATCATGTCAACTGCGAAAAAATCATCTGACTCTGGGGGTTGTTTGCAGACATTAAATATATTCAATTCCAAAGTCATATTGCCAAATGAAAGTTTCATCACACCATTTCTACAATTAATCAAAGCATTTGAAGTAGCAAGAAATGGACGGCCTAATATGATAGGAATATTTGCACTTGCATTTATAACAGGATGTGTGTCCAAAACAATAAAATCAACAGGAAAGTAAAATTTGTCTACTTGAACAAGCACATCTTCCACCACTCCCCTTGGGATTTTAACAGAACGATCAGCAAGTTGGAGAGTAATGGTGGTGGGTTTAAGTTCCCCAAGACCTAGCTGAGTGTACACTGAATAAGGCAAAAGATTAACACTAGCCCCAAGATCAAGCAAGGCTTGGTCTACCCTAAAGTTCCCAATCACACATGAAATAGTTGGACATCCGGGATCCTTATATTTGGGCGGGCTTTTGTGTTGAATTATAGAACTTACCTGTTCAGTTAAAAATGCTTTTTTCTGCACATTCAACTTACGCTTAATAGTACACAAATCTTTCAAGATCTTAGCATAAGAAGGTACCTGTTTGATTGCATCTAACAAGGGAATGTTTATTTTCACCTGCTTAAAAAGTTCAAAAATTTCAGCATTTTGGTTCAACTTTTGAGGTGGTTTCAACCTCTGTGGAAATGGAGCTGGAATAGGACATCTCACATCTTCACTTGACCCAGACTTATCAATTTCCTCATTATCATGTTTTGACTCATCATTCTCAGAAGATTTTTGGGCCTTAAGTGGAATTGTTTTGTCAATTTCTTTTCCACTACGAAGAGTGGTAATAGACTTAGCATGTTCTAATTGTGAATCAGAAGGTTTTGTATCCATTATGTGAACTTGCCCCTGTGGGTTAGGTTGGGGTTGAGCAGGAAACCTACCTTTCTCTTGAACAGCTATAGAAGATGTCAATTTAGTGAGAGAGCTCTTTATATCATTAATGGCCTGTGAGGTTTGTTGATTAATGGTAGCTTGCCCTTGCATAAAAGTTTGCAGTGTCTCCTCAAGCGTCTTCCTGTGAGGTGGAACATATGGAGTATAATTGGAAGATGCCTGAGGAGGTTGTGTTTGTGCAGCACTATCATTCCTCCAACTAAAGTTGGGGTGATTCCTCCATCCTGGATTGTAGGTGTCTCCATAAGGAGATTGCCTTTTGAAAGGGGTCATGGAATTTGCTTGGTCATGTAACACCTCCTTAAAAGCAGGAATGGTAGGGCACTCATTAGTAGGGTGTCCCATGACATCACAAATTCCACAGACCTCTTCTGTAGCAACAGACTTAACAACATTAACTTTCCCTAATTCCATGGCCTCCACCTTCCTAGCCAAAGAGGCTAGCCTCGCACTCAAATTATCCTCCTCCCTAAGATGATGCAGACCCCCACTAGTAGTTGAAGACTTCGGCTTATTAGAAACATCAGAGGGATCGGTGGGATCCCAAGAATCTGAGTCTTCAGCTATTTGATCTAGAAAATCAAGGGCTTCATTAGGGTCTTTATCAAAGAATTCCCCATTACACATTGTTTGCACAAATTGTTTCATTGAAGGCGTCATCCTATCATAGAAGAAACTGATGGTGCGCCACTTCTCATATCCATGATGTGGACAAGAATTTAACAAATCTTTATATCGCTCCCAACATTGATAAAATGATTCATTTTGTTTTTGAGCAAAATTTGTTATTTGTCTTTTCAGAGCATTTGTCCTATGAAGTGGGAAAAACTTTTTAAGGAATTCAGTCTATAATTCTTTCCAAGTTCCTACAGATCTAGGCTTAAGAGAATTCAGCCAAGTCTTAGCTTTATCCTTCAAGGAAAACGGAAACAATTTTAACCTGATAATGTCTTCACTACAAGCCTGCTCGAATGTTGCACACACTTCCTCAAATTCCTTTAAATGCAAATAAGGGTTTTCAGAATCTAAACCATGGAATTTGGGAAGCAAGTTTATCATTCCAGCCTTGAAAGTGAAGTGATGTGCCTGGAGAGGCAATATAATACACGAGGGTGTACTAGTGCGTGCAGGTAGCAGGTACTCACGCAAGGGCCGCATTGGTGCATCATGTTCATTCGCATTTTCATTAATATCAGGGTTACTACCCTGATCAGCCATATTGTGTGGCGTGTGTGATGGGATAGAAAATTCAAACAAAGGATTCCCAATCAAAATAGCAGAATTATCTCTAACCAATCTTCCACTGGTATCTCTACTCCACGAGTGCATGCACCGGCAACAGAAATTTCAAAGAGAGATATGGAACGAAGTTACCAAATTTTGAAGAAAAATCCAATGAAAAGCTTTTTGTTCCAGATAGCCTCAGAATACTCCAGATGTCCTACAAAAGAAGCAGGTAAATTAAACTAAGAATAATTAAAATTGACTAAACTATGTTAGAAAGAAAGAAACTAATTAGAAAATTAATCCTAAACTTCACTCCCCGGCAACGGCGCCAAAATTTGATCTAACCCCAAAATAGGTTGACAAATTGTAATATATACTCGGTAAGTCCGAGGTCGAACCACAGGGAATGATGTAGAATTATTCCTAACTAATTAAAACTACTTAGCTTAGAAAATTAAAGTTCTTATCAGAAAATCTTGTAAAGAGATTGTAATTTAACTAACTACTAAAATGACGATTAAAAATTCAATTAAAACTAATTAAAGATAGGAAAGATAATCAATGAGGGATATCAAAGCTTCAAGGATCAATTATTTAATTAATATTCTACGTCTACTTAATTACGCAATTAGATTCAAATAATGATTTGACCTAATCGGAAGATATTTCATTCACGTTCATCATATCCATTAACATAAAAATATCGATCGAAAGTTTATCATTAACAAACATAGTCTACTAATCACAGGGAATTATAAGCATTCGCCGTACCTTACGTTAACGACAAATCAAATAATTATATAGATTGTGACTTTATCAAAACATCGCATTCAATCAAATAAGCATTAAACACTTTTTCATAGACGTAAGAATACTAATCAAATAACGTCACCTCTAGCTTTGACAAAAGATTTAGCTATTCATATTAAAGAGAAAAATCAGATTTAGAAGAAATTGCATCGAGAAAACACTATTGCAGGAACACTGTTCATTGTCTTCTCCAATCAGCCCGACACTGTAGCAGTTCTCGAAATCACTGTAGCAGATACTCTTCACCGGCAAAAATCAGACTTTCTCCTTCTCCCTTCGATCTCTATTCCTCCTCTTCAATTTCCGGCCAAATTCCGACGAGAAACACGGCCCAAACAGCAAGAACACACCGCCGCAACAGCTCTGTTTTTCTCTGAAAAACAGAGTCCAGCACCGTCAATTCGTCCCAAAAATCCTCTCTTTTCTTCTCTGAATCTTCTCCTATTTATAGGCATCGAGTTGAGAGTCCTTTTGCGTCGATTACTCCTTTGGATAAGCCCAAATCAGTCTGTTAAATTGAAACACGGCTCTGTTTTTAACAGAGCCCCAAATTAGCATGACTCTGTTTTTTTCCGTTTATAGATTTCGATTCCTAATCCGACACGATTGCCGCCGTCGTTATCTTCTCGATCGAGCCCATCACCTTGCCGTTTGGCTGCCCTGTTCCGGTACCCGGAACCGCCATGATCGTCTCTGTTCTGCCCAGCTCGAGCTCCGCCATTTCCTATCTGCTCTGCCGTCCTCTCCAACTCCGGTCGCCTAACTCATCGCCGTCGAGTTCCCACCTCCGCCTCGATTCCAGGGTCGCCGCTTCGATCCGAGCTCCAGCTTCAGGTCCGCCGCCCAGCCTCAGGCCGCCGCTGCTTGTGCCGCCGTTTCTTTCACCCCGGCCGGCGCTCGAGCAGAAACTCGAGCGCTGTTCTTCTCCAGAACGAACACCCGAGCTGACGGCTCGGGTTATTCCTTTTTTTTTTCTGAACTGGCCCGGTCCAGCCGGTTTAATCCTTTTCTCTTTCTTTTTTCTTTTTCTTTAATAAAACCCGCCGTAACGATCTCAACCGCCGAATCAAATCTGTACGTCCGTATTTAAATTTCGCGCCCGTCTTCTCTTAAATAGCTCATCAATGGTTCAAACCTTCCATACGCATCATATCAACTCTTGGGTCGCTTTGGCATTTCGAAACATGTCTAATGCGCACGTCTGCTACTAATCTGCAATTCGTAATTTCAAACCTACAATAACAAAACTAAACTAAAATTAGACGCATAATAAAAATATAGTTCATTAAATCCAATAATGCATCTAAAATAATTAATTAGAGTAATTTAATTATTAATCCCCTAATTACTACCCTAATCACAAATAACCCGTTTTATTCATGTTTTAACATAAAAACTACACTAGCAGATAGGTAAATAAGGCATATAAATATGTATATTTTACGCTTATCAGGTTGGAGACGATGAATTTTATCGAGGTGGGAACTGATTGGAGGAAATCGGCCGCGGTGGGAGGGTGATCCATGGGAAGGAGGAGGACGAGCCAGCGAGGCGACTGTAGGAAGAAAGGTAGGTTTTTTTTTTTTTTGTTGTGTGTGGATGTGGCCGGAGGAAGTGGCGGGTCGGGGAGGGTGATCGGAAAGAAGTGAGGCGGAGAGGGAGGGGGCGACTGGGCGACGGAGCAGGGGAGGAAGATACGGAGCAGGGCGAGGGGGGAAGGGGCTGTGGGCGACGGCGAGTGGACTGGGGAGGAAGACACGGAGCAGGGCGAGGGGAGAAGGGGCTGTGGGCGACGGCGAGCGGGCTGGGGAAGTAGTCGGCGACGGGGTTAACAATGGCCGGAGGAGAGTAGCCGGCGGTGAGGAATAGTGAAAACACAGGAGTGAGGGAGATGAGGGAGAGAAATGGGAAGGGAAGGGTGGTTTCGAGGAAGGTGATGGGCTCGAGGCTCGAGGGTGATGGGACAGAGAGTGGGTGAGAAACGGGAAAAAAACGAATGGCGCACGTTGTGTTAGGCGTTAGCCTGGTCTGGCTCCTGATACCATGAGAAGAAGAAGAATTTTCAATGATGTAAAGACCTGTGTTGTGTATAGTATTTATAGGGAAGACCCATGGAGACAAATCCGGGGTGAATCCCTGTAGATCATGAGAGAATATTACAGAGGATCCCAGATTGGGAGTAAATCATGAGAGAATATTACAGAGAATCTCAGATTGGGATTTAGTTCCCTTAATACAAATGATTCAGGTACAAGCCAGGGGAGTACCCGCTACCATATGAAGACGAATCGGCCGTGTTCTATAGAAGGGCGTTGGAGATACTCAGAGATGCTAAGTTCAACCACTATGAGATAGCAGCTACTGCAAAGTAAGGGTATGAGTGCAAGCACAACCTTGCCTATTGGCAGAACAAATCCTTTTACAGATTTGGGCTGGGGTCGACCAGCTACCTTGGTGGTTTGACGTTTTCTAGGCTGAAGAAGATGAAAGAGTATGCAGCCTATGTAGAGAGGTTGGAAGGTGGATCAGCCGTTGAAGAGAGTAGTGGCATTGCAGATGCTAAGGACTTGGCAATGGATGTTGTGATGTTGTCTTTGAGAATGGCGAGAGGTCTGAATGTCAAACAGTTTGAAAGAGATTTTGGGAGGGTGCTTGTTGTCTCACTGTGCGACGTTTTCAGGCTGTATGTGCAGAGTGGGCATGTAGTTGGATTCGATGAGGAGGGAAGGCCATTGAGTGCAACTGAATTTGGTTTGCTGCTATCTGAAAATGAAGGTGTTCGGCAGATGTCGCTTCTATGCGACTCACTGACCCAGATGGTTTTCTGCTGTCAAATGAGTTGATATCCATTCTTTTGGTGTCATCTCCCCTTAATATCAGTTGCAGCATTGCAGAAGCGGGAGAGTGTATGAAAAGCAGTGTGAAAGAAGTGGAGCAAGAACCAATTGTTTGAATCCATATGTGATGAACGTCTTGTTGAAAGAAAAGTTGAAGTTTTTGCAAATTCGTATTGGCGAGGGACTTTGAGTAAACATACTTAAATGAGCATCCCTTGTTGGCCACAGCGAGTTGAACAGATGTGAGCGCTTCCGAGCACTTTGCAGGTATAGACAATTTATATTATGGCTTTGCCTTGCTCCCATTTCTAGCAATAAGCTTCTTATCCTCAAGAGTTAATCTATATGGAGATGTTGCAACACATTCATTGCCACTTAGCTTATTTAATACTCCTATATAATGTTGTGTATGTATCATTAATTCTCGAGATCAGCTGATGCTGATGCAAACAAAAATAGCTTAGAAATACTAACTTATTTTGGTTTTAGAAATCTCACAAGTGATTCAGTGATCTGCTAGTTTTGATTTGTAGTTTATAAGAATGAACACAATGTCAAAAGATGTCAAGTACATTTGAGTTAAAATGGCAAAATATTTTAGACACCACCACACAACCTCTAGCGTTCTATGACCAGACAATATTGTTTCCTTAAAAAAATGTATAAGCGACTTCTAGGTAAGGAATAAAATTTGTCACTCCAATAGTACAATATGTCACTTGTGTTAGAGGATGGTTAAGTACTTTTCTGTTTTAGGGTTTCTTATGTTAGGAATCTGATCTCAATTCAATAATGCAGTTTAGTTCCGAGAATTGTAATACGGTATCAAAGCGTTGAATCTTTTCCTTCGCTTGTGATATTTGGTTCTTGGTCGGCTGGTGGCCATTGCCCCGGCCGGCTGGGCCGCCCTCCTCGATTTTCTCTATTGCGACAATCGTTTTGGACCTTCTCCTTTGGTGCACAGTCTGCTGCCTTCCTCGGCGATTCCAGCATCGATTTGCAGATCTTTTGCTCTTCCTCTATGTTCTCTCTCGGCTACTGGATTCGGCCTCTGATCTGTCTTTTGGCAAAATTTCTGCCTGGTTTCGGCCTTATTTGGTGCTTCTGTAAAATGGGTTGTTGGTTATTGGGATTGGGATTAGATGGTGTATGGGTGAACGTTAAGAGGTGATTTGATCTAGGTGGCGTTTGTGTTGGGCTTGAACAAGGAAAAATAGGGGATTGGGGGAGGAGGATATTTGTGAAAGATTGGATTTTGGAGCTGGAATTGGGTGAATTTTGGCGGTTGCTTGATTGGGTCTCAATCCTTCTGATTTGAGGCTTTGGATTAGATGACTTGCTGATCGATCTCAGCCTATAGCAGAAAAGGTAGAGAGGAGGGGGGAGAGGAGGCCATTCTGTCTCCCTCCATGTCTGCTTGCGTTCATTTTTGTTGAAGAAGGAGGTCGTCGGTTCAAGCTGTCTCCCTCGCCTCTGCCACAGTCTATGTCGCCGTTGTCGTTGCCATTTCTGAGTATCTCTGTCTTCTCTGAGTATCTTTGTGTTTCCATCTCTGAAGTCACTTCTGTCTTGCCATCTGCTGATTCAAGTTGCGCGCTATTGATTGAGTCGTGTCTGGCGGGTGATTGCATTTGGAGGTAGTCGATGTCATCAATCTGGGAGTTTCTTTGAGTTTGAATTTGATTTTGCTTATGTTGATGATTTCTTTGTTTTCTGGGAAATGGGTTTTTGATTCTTTTGATCTTGGCAGTGTTACGTTGGCCAATGGGTTTTCTTCTTCTTGGGCTTTTGTTCCACTCGCTCTGCAATGGAATGTCTTATTCTTGAATGGTTTATCTTCTGCTTCTCCTTTGATCAGCTTCTTCTTTGGCATTTCTTCATCTGTTATGGAAAGTTGGTCTCCTGCTTCTCCTTTGATTTATTTTTTCTTCTTTGACATTTCCTACTCTGTTTCTAGAAAGTTGGCCTTCTGCTTCTCCTTTATTGGTTTCTTATTCTTTACCCACTATGAATTCCTTTACCGCTTCGAATTTGAATTCATCTGTCCTATATTGAATTCGCTGCCACTTTTCCTCCATCTGCCACTCTGGATTCATATCCGTCTAGCTCTCTAAATTGGTCTGTCTACTTTAGTTTGTCCACCACCAGGCAATATGTTGATCCACTGAATTTGTTGTTGCGTTGCCGCTTACTTTTGCCATCCGCCACCATTATTGCTTTTGCCATTGTTTTTGTCGACTTTCGTGCAAACTCTTTACTTTTCAGTTTTCACACATTCAGAGTTGAAGGAGAGGGTTAGAGGATAGTTAAGTAATTTTTTATTTTAGGGTTTTTTATGTTAGGAATATGCTCTCTCTATATATATATTAACTTTATACACATGAGAGATTGAGACCTTATAAAAGCGAGGAGAGTTCTTTACATATTATAGGGCGCTAATTTTCGTTTTCTCATATTACCTAAATTTTTTTTTTTCTTCCGTATGACCTAAAAGGTACTCAAAATACCCTTATGGAAAAATGGGCGCTAGGTAATATGGAAAAGCTCTCTTCTTCTCTCAAATATAACATAAGTCTTTCTTCTTCCCAAAATTAGTGATTTACTGGAACATCCGGTTGGAGAAGAAGACATTCCGGTGAAAGTTAATCAATCATCGAGGTTAATCACTACCGGCGTTGTCTAACCCAAAAAAAATAAAATTTTATGTTGAAAAATAGAAAAATCAACGGCAAAGACGAGAAAAAAAAGCTATGATGAAAGGATTTTGATGTAATAGCAGTTGGGAAATCCGCCTAACTACAAAAATTAAGATCTACATGTAAAGAAACACATATAAAGGTCACTCATTAGTGTTCGACCGCTCCTGGATATAAAATAAGAGGCTAAAAATGGGCAAAAACGTGAAAAACTCGTCGGTGAGCGACAAGTTCAATTTATATATCTTTCTATGATCCTAATGGAATACAAAAGAGGAAAATAAAGAAAAATACAAAAAAATAGACAAAAACGGATAAAAATGAGCAAGTTATGACATTTTACTACAATATTCAAAATGTCATAATTTGCTATTTTTTTATCCTTTTTTATTAATTTTTTTGCTTTCTTTTTTATTTTTCTTCCTCTTCCACTTCATGAAGATATATTAAGATTTGCACATCACCTTGCCAAAGCAGGTGCATAGAAGAATCAACATTTCATCTCCTCATCATCCCTGAGTAAAAAAAATAGACCTAGCCTCCTCTCCCGAAAACGTTTTTGCTCGGTTGAAAAAAATAAGGTGAAAGAAATAAAACGAGAAAGGCAAGTGAGAAGTGGATTAAGTAAAAGAATAGAGAATTCTCTGTTTGGATGTACGAAAATGGAATGTGAAGGAAAAAACACCTCTTCCTAGACTGTAGTACCTTCTATAATTTACTCTACACTTCCTTGTGCAGATCTGTTTGTACATTTTATTATAAATATTAAATTACAAGAGCAGCCTTTCAGTTCTAGAACAATCCAAAGAAATCTTTTAAAAAACAACAAGCAAGTATCTGCTGGAATTGCGACCCTTCCCTCCAACATTGGCCGATATGATAAAAAATCTTTTTTCATGAACCAGGATATACTTCAAACATTATCCAGAGGCTTACAACTAGTCGTTACGATATTGTGCTCAATGCATTTGTTCCTATTACCTTTGCACAGCAGCATCCCGAAAGCCCTGAAGCACATAAAGGATTACAGATAAGTGGCATTGACAGAAAACACTAACTAGTTACTGAATTAAAGGGCTGTGATAAGACATCCGAAATAAATGAGCATCAGCATGCATACAAAGGAAACTAATGCATCAAGAACCACCAGAGATTTTCAACCTACAGCAATTTTTGTCTAAAATATCCAAAACTAGAGAAGAAATATAGTTATAGATGGAATCTGCAGAGCTTGCTAGAGCATAATCAAAAGTATAAAGCACAAGTTAAATGACTAAATTGAGTTTCCACATGCATAGACAGCAGGACATGTGCATAGGTCAGAGAATTCATTCGGAGGCAGTTATTCTTCTATGTAAGCAATTAGTCAATATTTGGTTGTCGTTGTTGTCGCTACTGTTAGCAATAACAGCCGTAACTAAATTTCACTATTTGCTCTGTATCCCATTCGATGAGCATGGTCTGGAATTCTAATGTTAACTAACAATGATCAAGGTTTTGCTTGATGAAAATTGACCCCTTTTCTTTCCAATCTCCATTCATCATTCTCAATTCATTCTCTTTTGTAAGGTGAACAAAACTATACGTGCGAACAAACTGGATTTATCTGACTTAGATTAGGGTTGTGTTAATTGTGGTTTGCACTTTATAAACAGGTCTTTATGGGAAATTGCCAGTGATTTCCCAAAGCTTTATATCCATTACAAAATATCAATTAACTATTTTCCCACCTCCTTGGATAATCTACATACCCAAAACTCGGAAAACACTATATCACAGCTCTGTAATTATTGCACAGCTAAATAGAAGTTCCAAACCATTGCACATGCAAGAGGATCTTTTGTCTTGATAATTAACCACTCCCCCACCCATCGGTCGGATTCCACACACTATCCCACGGCAAGTTTGACATGGAGAGACCTGAGTCACCGGACCGAAACAACACAGGCAGGATTCACAACAGAACTTGAAATTTGTCCAATAAGCTGTAATTAACATCAAAACTAACATAAAACCAATAAGTTAAGTTTCCAACTGCCCGAATATAAGAATCAAAGCTATGTCCTTCGCAATTCCATGAATGAACAGAAAGCTATCTCCTAATGGCTTTTCTCTTTCAGTGCCCTAAAACTGGACCCAAAAACTTATATAGAGAGATATGCATCATTGAAGTTATCACCCCTTTAAAATGGGACAGATTTGTTTTAGTGGGACAAATTTCAATGATGTATATCTCTCTCATTCTTCATCCATTTTTGCCCATTTTTTTTCATTCTTCCTTATTTTTAGTGCTCTTTCTAGTCATCATGATATCACAAAGATGTTGATCCATCGCATGCTATTTATTGAAAAAATACTACAAAAACTACGATAAATAGTATGTGATGGCTCAACATCTTTGTGATATCATAATGACTAGAAAGAGCACTAAAAATAAGGAAGAATGAAAAAAAAATGAGTGAAAATGGGTTAGAAATGAGAGAGATATGTATCATTGAAGTGATGGCCGATTTAAAATGGGACGAAAAATGACAGGTCAGTAAAAAACAGAGGCAACCGACGCCTTTTTCTTTTAACCAAGAGACGCCTTTTGGTTTGGTTTTAAAAAAAAAGCCTCAGATACCCTATTTTGCAATTATTTGCTACATTGTGTCATTTTCGTAATTTTTTTTGATGATTTATTATGTTATTTTCCCAAAGAAAAAATATAGCCATGCACGGTAGTGCTGGCAGCCGTCAGATCATGCGGCCTCATGGCTGCCAGCACTATTGCGGACTTCGCTGAATCGCTGGCAAGACCGACCTTTTTTTTTTTTTAAACTATGAAACCATATTCAAATAGCGCCATTTCCCAACTATGAAAGCGGCCTTATTCTCATTATAGCGAATAAAGGGGGAAGTCAGCTCGTAGCACTAGCAAGAGAGCTGTAGGTTGGTTAAGTGAGATTGCTCTCATTTAGTTTATATGAGGCTAGTTTAAGTCTCGTATCATAATCTAATCAGACAGATACAAGTACAAGGATGAGAGATGGTCACCCTCACCTACTCACTTATTTGATACGAATTAGAATCCAATGATCTAAAAGATTGTTCTCATGTCCCTTATATATGAGAACAATCTCAGGTAAACCGGCCTCATTTTAGAATCACTTTGAAATGTAACATTCCTGCTTCCTTACGCAACTCAACGATTGTGGACGGCAAAGCCTTATTGTATCATTTTGAGCTGAAGTAGCCAATATATGTTGCAACACTGTCTGGATATTGAAAGTTTGTGATTGATGCCGAGTGATATTTCGGAAATACCATAAACTTCAGGCAAGGACCATATATCCAGATAAAAGGCGACCACAATAACGGGGCTCTTTATCCATTTGATGCAATAATAACACCCTGTCAACTATTGACAAATGAGATGGAATAGAACCCATACCATATATGCAACGCCATAAGTGGAGAGTATAAGGGCAGCGGAGAAATAGATGATCAACGGTTTCATTCACTTGACAACAAAAAGGGCAGCTTGAAGGGGATGCTCCAATCCGGTGTACTAGTAGATCTTGAGGACATACATACAGCCCCACTACAGAGTTTCCATTGGAAAAATTGAATCCTGAGGGGCAAAGGAGAACGGCATATAATACTCCATACAGATTGTTGGGGGGCTGGGGCTTGATAAGCAGATGCCACAGTGAATTTGCCAGAACTTGTATATTTCGAAACTGGTCTATCCATTTGAGACATGTCCACATTGATAGCAGAAAGCACCAACACCAATTGGGTTGTTAGTACCTGGGAAAGGATGTGAATGCCCCAACAGCCATTAGAAGTATCCAAGAAATCAGCAACAACTTGCTATTGGGAGGGCCAGTTTATGGCTAGCATCTGACTAGCAACAGTTGACGAACACCAGGATGAATCTCTGATCAAAAGAGTCTGTCCAGTCCCAATAATCAAGCCAAGTCCCTGAAATAGATAGTGTATATATTTATAGAGTTCGTGCAAACGCAGAAATCTTACTTGGTGGAGGCCCGATGAACGAACTGAATAACCTTTCATATTTGTTGCGAAAATGACCCACCCAATATGTCAATGCTTTTTCAATAATAAAGCTTTGTTAAAAGATTGTGTGAGTCTGAAATTCAATCCACCATTTTATCTTGGCACACAAAAGCCTTGTCCACCTAATAGTATGAAAGGCCTGATGATCTTTAGACCACCAAAAATATGCTCTTGCCTTTTGATCTAAAATATGACAAACTGATTGCGGCAAGTCATAAACAGACATCATGTATACAGATTTAGCTTGACAAACTGATTGGATCCGAGTTGTCCTACCTGCCTGACTCAATAATTGAGTTTTCCACCCTGCTAAAACTTGATCCACTGATTGAATGAGACCTGCACAATGTTTCTTCCGTAATGCAGGCAAGACCGACTCTTTGTAAAATAGCATATGGATAAGTGATGAGAATTAGTATAACAGATTGAACTACATAAAAACATATACACTATGTAAGGTTCTATTTGTTCCAAATAGTTTGGCTGAATTTCGGCTTGATAGTCATAAGTGATGTAACTTAATTAGAGTAATGGACTTTTTTATGATTTCAAATGTAATAAACTTGATTAATAATAGTTATGAAACCCGCAAATTTGAAATACTTGAATGGAAATAATTCAAATGAAAAGTTGCTCCATCATTCCGCATTTGTGGAGTTCAAAATTTTTTATTGATAACTCGAAGTTGTGTTCACTGAAACATATCAAATCTATTTAAATAAGATTTCTAAAAGTTTCAAACTTTTATAGTAATTTATTGTAGATAAGACACCAAAAATACTTCTTAAAAGCTTCAAAATTATATCTAAATGGTAATAATTATGCTCCATAGTAAGTATCGGAGATCTCACGACTTGAGATAATGCATAATAAATTTCTCAATAAGAATCCATTAGCTATAATTAGGAGTCTAAGGGAACTAGAAATGAATGATTATCTATGTACTCCCTCTGTAAAAAAAATAGCAGCATTTAAAAAACACATATCCAAAATAATATGACTGGATTTACTTTACAGAAGAGTAGAATCTAATGAACGTGCATGTGCAGGGTGTAAGCGGAGGCTTGAAATGCTATGGGCTATGTATTGGTGAAAAGTATTTTACAAAACTTTATATATGTTCTTTTTGCATTAGGTGTGAAACTTCCCCTCATAAGTTTTTGTACCATAACTGCTAGATTTTTTTGTGGGTTTTTAGATTAGGTTCTCTTCCTTTAAGTTTGCATTTTAATTAAAGACCAATTCCTTGAATCTCTTGATAATTTGCAAAATACTAATGATCATCCATCTTTTTGAAGTTTATTGTTTCTTAGTAGCAGTTGTAACCTTTGTTTGCAATGCACCAAGAATTCGTGTTTGGGAATCAAATTAGAATTTTAACATTATTACTTTAGTGTTCAATAATAAAAATGAATGTGTGAGATTCCGAGTGGTGTGCTTTATTCTTTTGCATGTTTAAAGTACATAAATAGATGTATGAATTTTGTTGGTTGTTTGTTCATTGATGATGAAATTTATGACATATTTGAATCATTAGGATTAGAGGGTTTTGGTTTAATATCTTCCAAGTTACGAGGTTATTTAAGCTATGGTGTATTACAAATTGTGTTCCCTAGAATTATAAATGCAAGGGCTGATAGTAGAAATTAGTCATATGCTGATTATACTATGGTTGTGTGGGTAACAAACTACATACTCCCTCCGTTCCATTTTAATAGTCATGTTTGATTTTTCAAAATATACTACAATTAATTAGTTTCGAAAAATAAAATCAGACTATCCAATTGATTAGATTAGTTTAACCTGTAATTCAACCCGAAATCTTTCAATAAATAGTGTTTGGTTGATGACTTTGCTTAATTATCATTCTCCTTGATTGGAAATGATTTCAATAATTTGATTTGATTAATTTTGGGAGTGTTCAATTGTTTATAAGATCATCTTTATCATTGTTGCCCAAAAAAAAGAGATCGTCTTTATAAAAAAAATTGTTTAGAACATGATCCATTGAACATCAATAAAAAAACACAAGCATGATCCATTGACTTTCAAGTGCTATCACTTGCGCAGCTGCCAGAGCTCAATAGAAAAGACATGCAAATCGCAACCAGGAAGCTTTGCAAGCGTCTGATGTAAGTAGGTCCCGCCGAAACAGAGTCCGGACAACGACATGAACGACCATGCACACCAAGCTCCACGCCTTTCCTGCACCAAACTCCTTCCCATCTTTGACTTCCACTCCCCAATCACTCCCTCACCTTAAACAATACCGCTAATCCATCCTCCAGATGCTGCAAATCAATAAAAATTCAATCTTTTCAATGCCAAGAACCACCACCCAGTTCCTTTCCGGATCGGAAACTGTGGCAAAAATGGCATCTTTTTGGCTTTAGAAGACACCCTTTTGGGCGTTGTTTGAGGAGGGATGGGAAGGGTGGTGGTTCTGGGCCTGGTTTTGGTGTTGGTGGTGGCAGCGTGGGCGGGAGTTGGGGCGGTGCAGGAGGCGCCGTGGCGGATCCACACGTTGTTCTCGGTGGAATGCCAGAACTATTTTGATTGGCAGACGGTGGGGTTGGTGCATAGCTTTAGAAAGGCGCGGCAGCCGGGGCCGATCACCCGGCTTCTGAGCTGCACGGAGGAGGAGAGGAGGAAGTACAAGGGGATGGGGCTGGCGCCAACGTTTGAGGTGCCTTCCATGAGCAGGCACCCCAAGACTGGTGACTGGTATTGGTGGAACTTGAGCTGAATTTCTGTTTCTTTTCAGCATTTTAGCTGTTTTGGGTTGTCATTACTGGTTTTCTCAATTTGGGTTGATTGAGTTTGGTTAGGGGAATGAGTTTATGAAGAGAATTGCATTTAATGTGGTGGATTTTCATGTTGACTTTGTTATTGT
This sequence comes from Houttuynia cordata, assembly GCA_039654745.1. NCBI lineage: Eukaryota > Viridiplantae > Streptophyta > Magnoliopsida > Piperales > Saururaceae > Houttuynia > Houttuynia cordata. The sequence continues at coordinate 17,154,943 of CM077506.1, forward strand.
TTGTATTTTGCCATGGAATGTGCAATCCAGGTTGTGCTGTGGATTTATTAGTGAGCTTAGATAACAAATTATCAATGCTAGGATTTTACGAGACGCCATTCTTAAAATCTGTAGAAATGATCTTAAAATCTGCATTTTCAGAAGAATACTTATGCAATGTCAAATAAACTAATAATGATTGGTTACTTGCTTTTGGAATAAATTTAATGTCAAATAAACTTGTATTCTTAAATTTGCTTTTGGCTGATGAAATTCTTATAAATTTTGAAGATGGGATTTGTAGCCATGTCTATGTTGCAGAACTCTAATTGAACTTGGCTAATAATTACTTGCAAGATTTTACTACTTTTTTTAAAAAAAATGAGTTGTTCTTATTTACAGGTACCCTGCCATTAACAAGCCAGCAGGAATTGTCCACTGGCTTAAAAATAGTAAAGATGCTGAGAATGTAGATTGGGTAGTGATTTTGGACGCAGACATGATAATGAGAGGCCCAATTATACCTTGGGAACTTGGTGCAGAGAAGGGCAAACCTGTTGCTGCGTACTATGGGTACAGACCAAACTTTTCTTTGATATTTTTAGACAACATTTACTTGTTTTTTATAAAATTTCTTCGCAAGGTGTTGAATTGGGTAGATAGTAAAGAATACATTCAACCTAAAATATGAAAAGCGTGCCCGTTATAATGTGAAGATGTATTCCCACCCTCGTGTATTGGTTTCCCAACGTTAGTCACTTTGCATCTGTCTCCAAGTGATGGTGTGCTGATCTTTTTCCTTTTGATTCTCCTTTTAACATCAACTGCTTCTTCAGGTATTTAATAGGATGTGATAATATCTTGGCACAGCTACATACAACACATCCAGAACTATGTGATAAAGTTGGAGGACTTCTTGCCATGCATATTGATGACCTAAGAACCTTGGCACCAATGTGGCTTGCAAAAACAGAAGAAGTGCGTGAGGATCGTGCTCACTGGGCAACCAACATCACAGGTGATATATACAGCAGTGGGTGGATTAGTGAGATGTATGGTTACTCATTTGGGGCAGCTGAAGTAAGAAGTGATTGATTCTCTCTGTAACTGGAAGTGATTAATGTTAGCAACATCCTGGTGCGATAATTTTTTTTTCTTGCTTCATTAATCAGGTTGGTTTAAGGCACAAGATATACGATGACTTGATGATTTATCCTGGGTATATTCCACGACCAGGTGTGGAGCCTATTCTATTGCACTATGGTTTGCCTTTCAGTGTTGGGAATTGGACATTTAGCAAATTAAACCACCATGAAGATGGCATTATTTATGATTGCAATCGTGTATTCCCTCCCCCTCCTTATCCTAGAGAGGTATGAAAACTTTTTGTAACGAAGTTAATTGTTTTTTGTGCATCTACGAAATTAAGTTAAATTTTTTTTGGAGATCAGTTGTTGATAAAATTTTCTTTGACATCTGTTTGCGTTTATATTATCCTTTTTTTGGTGGATACTATATACTGCACATGTTCTACATTACTTGCCTAGAAAGCTTGCATATGCATGTGCTCGATACTACCATGTGCAAAGAAGTTACCATTCTTTAAGTCTCTCATACCCGTTGCATATCCTCTCAGCTTACGGACTTAAAAAGAGCCAAGGAGGTTGTAATCAAGAGAGATAAAGAAGAAGGGCCCTGAGATATTAGTTGCATAAAAGCATATATATATATATATATATATATATATATATATATATATATATATATATTGATAATTGAATCACGTATATATTTAGCCTGCTCCGTCAAGCCATGAAATTTTTTGAATGCTTTTGTACGACTTTCATGCTATAAATTTACTGGATTAGATACAGAGATCCCACTCATCCAAATTCTATAAGATGCCATTGTAGTGGTCATCTTTTAGAACCTTGGTTTGGTTAATGACCCCTTGGCCCTTCGTTTAGGGCCCTTCAGGATTCAGGGGCACAGGTTGGTTCTTCAATACTCTACTAGCATTTGGAAGAGATACAAAAAATTTCTTGCATTAATCAACTGTCTGTGATATGTAATCGTAGTTGTCTTATCCAAATTTCTTTATTCAGGTTGAGGCAATGGAACCTGATCCAGTCAAAAGACGGGGATTATTTTTGAGCATAGAATGCATCAACACCATCAACGAGGGGCTTCTCTTACACCATGCATCTATGGGATGTTCGAAGCCCACATGGGCAAAATACTTAAGTTTCCTAAAAAGCAGGAGATTTTCAGAGCTCACTGCACCAAAATATTTGAAGCCTGAAAGGATATTAGAAGAGAAAGCTGTCCCACGAGATGTAGCTAACCTACCTGGGAAGGCAGATCTAAAAATACATACTGTGTTCTCCACGGAGTGTACACCATATTTTGATTGGCAAACTGTAGGAATTATGCACAGCTTCCATTTGAGTGGTCAACCTGGAAATATAACACGACTTTTAAGTTGTACAGATGAAGACTTAAGGGGATATGCAGGCCATGATCTAGCTCCCACTCACTATGTTCCATCCATGAGCCGGCATCCATTGACAGGCGACTGGTGACCGTTATCATCTTCTTGTTCCTGTCATTGACTTACTGAATTCTGTTTGCTGTATTTTTGTGCTATTGAACATTTTACTGACCAGGATTGGAGAAAATAAATAGGATCTATATAACTCTGAATCTTATGATATTACATTTTCTCATTATCTGTTTTATTTTCTTCTCTAGGTATCCAGCAATTAATAAACCTGCTGCTGTGTTGCATTGGCTGAATCATGCAAACATTGATGCAGAGTTTATAGTTATTCTTGATGCGGACATGATATTGAGAGCTCCAATTACACCATGGGAGTTCAATGCAAAACGTGGCCGTCCAGTCTCAACCCCATATGAGTATGATAATCAAACGAACTCACACTACGTATCAATTTATGTTAGTGTTCATATATCTAAATGATTTCTTTTGTTTTTAAATGTGTTAGTTACTTGATTGGCTGTGACAATGAGCTGGCAAAACTTCATACACGCCATCCTGAAGCATGTGATAAGGTTGGTGGAGTAATCATCATGCACATTGATGATCTGCGGAAATTTGCTTTATATTGGTTACACAAAACAGAGGAGGTCAGAGCTGATAAGGCTCACTATGCGACCAATCTCACTGGAGATATTTATGGCAGTGGGTGGATCAGTGAGATGTATGGCTACTCATTTGGTGCTGCAGAGGTATGTTGTATCTGCAAATATATTGGTAGATATATGTTTTCAGACATACAGGCTTTTTTCTATATGTTTTTGGAATTTTTCCTTCCTGAGATTCATCTACTTTTGGGGCAACATTTTGGCTGCTGACGTACGGGCCCCCATCCTGGTAATCTATGTCTAACTTCTTAATCAATATACTAGGAGCTTCCTGGTTGATGATGTGCAGGACAGCAGTCTGTATTACACAAAATGAGCTGCTGCATTTAAAGTACAGCTAGCTATTTTTGTGCTTGCCCTATTTTGGTAGATTAGAGTGCGAGTTTGTATCTCAAGGGTTGGGTTTTCTCCTAGAAGTATATACTTACGGTTGTTATTGGTGCCTGCAAGTTCAATTATTTCAAGTTATTTTGTGTTATCTTTTCTTTCTTTTTACTGCAACCTTTTCTTAGTCATGCATATGTATAAGATGTGCCTCGCCTTGACAATGCTTGCATCTTTGTATGATGTATACTTTACTGACGCCTATGTACCTTCACAGTTAAATCTGAGGCACGCCATAAATAGCGAGATATTACTCTACCCGGGATACATTCCGGAAGCTGGCACTAATCCTAGAGTCTTCCATTATGGGTTACAATTTGGTGTTGGTAACTGGAGTTTTGACAAAGCTAATTGGCGGAATACTGACTTAGTAAATACTTGCTGGGCCAAGTTTCCTGATCCACCTGACCCATCCACTCTAAGTTCCACTGATTCAAACACCTTAAGGAAAGACCAACTGAGCATTGAATGCATGAGGACGCTTAATGAGGCTCTCCACTTGCATCACAAAAGGAGAAATTGCCTAGATCCTAGTGTCAAATCTGGCTCCAACCAAGAAGTTCAGAAGGAAGCTACATTATCAAAGAGAGTTGAGAAAACTGTGGGAAGAATGCCAAGAACAAGAAGGCTCACTGTGCCAATCGACATTCTTACATCAATTCCAAAAAACAAGGATCTCGTGGCCGGCTCTTTGAGGCTTTGGGTTCTGGGTCTGTGGGCACTTTCTGTTTTGGGCTTCTTAGCAGTTTTATCAGTTGTTCTTTCAGGCCGTAAGGGGGAAATTATGAGGAGCAAGGCTAATAGAAACAAGAGGAGAGCTTCATACTCTGGATTTTCAGAAGTGAATGGAAATTCTCACATCCCTGGATAAATACCACCTTTATAACTACTGACTTGGATCACAAATATGAATAGAAAAGCTGCAGCCAGGACATTTTAATGCTTTTTAATTCCAGTGCTTCTCACGGATTCCTTGGTCTTATTTTGGCCATGGTGGAAACAAACAGACTACTTTGCAGGTGCTTCATTCTAGTTTTTGGTATTGCTAAGTGAATGTCTGGATCGTCGGCGTCCGTTGTTTGCAGTTTTAACCCAGTCTGACGCTAGTACTCCAATGAGGTGTTTATCTGAGGCTTTTGTTTTCAACCACTTTATTTGGTTCTTTTCTTTAGGCAGAGATGTTGTTGAGTTGCTAAATCTTACTGTTCTTGTATACTACACTATCATCTGATTTTGTCACAGCTGCTTTCTCGGATGAGGATCACAATATCTGGTACCAAATAAGAATGACAGAGAAGAAGATGTTCATTTCATGTCTCAATTTATGTCCGGAGTTGCATAATTTAATCCTGAACACATTTATGAAGTAAATACTCGGACATTCCACCAATATCTACTTGTGTAATTATCAAGGGAACATTCTTTGGCTGTGGGTTGACTTAGACTTTCGTCCTAGCTGCATATTTGAGTTTCTATCAGAAATTGGAGGTATGTAGAACTACCCTCTACAACATAATCTCGATTCGTCCTCTCTTGTGTTGGTCTCCTCTTAACAGCCAGAGGAAAACCCTGCACACAACGGTGTATCTCCTTCCTTGGTACCAGTCCGTTCTCTCGCACACTTTCTCCTCACCCTTTTCCATCATGTCCTTGGGACTCTGACTGTCACGCCCCAAATTTTTAAACACACTGGAAATATATAATTTTCAGCTGAAAGCTTGAGGCGTCACATTCAAGTCATTATTCACACCATTTTATAAAAAAGGAATGTGATGACAATTAAGCACGATAGATTGTTTATAAATAAATACGAAATAAAAATAACCTAAATTATTGTCACGCCCCGGAATCCCACACCTCGATCGGAGTGCGAAAGCTGACAAGAGAAGTACAATTCGAGGCAGAGATCCCGGGCAAACGATCAAACAGTCGATTTCACCACCAATTACAATCATTTCGAAAGGATGTGTAACCGGTTATGCCCGTATCAGTGTAATACAATAATAGACATCATTAAATAATATGAAATGAATCTACTTAACTTTATTATAGCATTAATCCAATAAGAAGGTCAAATAAAATAGACCTATAAGTTTAAGGCACGCAACGGCCAACAAAGTCATAAACATCAAAATATAGCAAATCAATAAATAAATCTCTTCACGGCTTCTCCAACTATTTTTCCTTCACTGCAACTTCCTGATCTCAACTTTCTTTCGCGCCTGCATCAGATGATGCATGAATATTTCATAGAAATACTCAGTAGGATATAAAAACCCATTGAAAATAAATCAAGCAGTATAAAGAGAAATAAAGATAACAAAGTAATATTGATATTCGACAACAATCCGGACTGAACCCAAGGTCTATATACCTGAAAAGAAAGGTCAGTCAACACAAAAAAGTTCCTGGCTCTCAAGTATAGAGAAAGGATAATAACAAATACGACTCCAAACAAGTCACTGGTGTAAGGAGAAGAAAAATTAATCATAATACCTCCAAGCATCTAAAGTGCAAAGAGATTCAATTTCTGCTTGCTGATTACCAACCACGTGGATACTTACTAGAACATCCTAGAGATTCTCCCTTCGGAACCCCGCTATGCATCTAGAGATGCTAGCCCCATCTATGCTTACGGGCACAATGAGCAGAGACTACAGACCTTCTGTAATATCATACAGTCTAAACATACGTATTTGCCTTCCTTCGGGCAATGAGGAACCCGAATTCCATAAATATCGGAGGTCACACTGGACCTAGCAATGGCTCGTGAGCATACTATGATTCCACCGAACAATTAGTGGAGAAATAGGTCAATGTCAAACCGGACAATGATTTAATCACCGCATAGGTCTCAACTTTCTGAGAATAGGGTAACTCTTACCACAATGACTCACTCACGGAGTATAAATAGAACATCAAGATCTTTAGACAACATATAACTCACTTTCTATAGTAGGATAGAACAACAAGCATCTCAAAGACATACAACTTCCTCTTTGGAATAATAAGGAATTTCAACGCATTGGATAATGATAACTCACAATAAGAGTATATATACAATCAATACATACTTTCATGCGCAACCTTAAATAGGAATTCCTCATAAATATTAGGATTTATAACATGGATATCAGAGACAAGGATGCAAATAAATCCTAGATGATTTGAACTCCAAGTGGAACTTCAACCGACACGGCACGCTCTATCTAAAGAAATAAACTGTTACGATTCCCTTGACCACAGGATCATTTCACCAAATTGGCTTACCTCCAACCCAACCTTATTGTCATATTCCATAAGTACATAGTTCAAAGAACAGTTCTGACACATTAATCATATTACATAACTTTATTTAGGTACTAGTATTTTCTCTCATATTCAACTCACTGCCTTCTGCACATCAGTCCCCTTCCAAACTCTGTGCATTAAGACTTATTCTCTAAAATTTTTACTGATAATGCCCTTATGAATCTAGTTTCTAACCCCACTAATTTTATAATTTTCCGATTTACTTTTAATTAGTTATGAATTATTTTATACCAACTGTCGGCACAGAGGCAGTTCTGGCCGAGATTAAGATTCTTAATTAAACTCGATTATCTCACATACCAACCCCTTATGAATGATAACATACTATTAACATGCATCATTACTCCCTCCTATATTAATTGCAGACCCTAGGATTGTCTAAAATTACCAAAGTATACCCTTTTATCATGTTTCTTAACATCTATCACAATTTTAAGTATTAATGCTTTGTAAATAGGATAATTAATACAAGACAACCATTATGACACAAGAATCAATGTGATCAAGGTAACACAGTAAGATTAGAACTTCTGGACTCTGTATAATGAATAAAGTAACCAACTTTGGGTAAGAATCCCATCTAAACACTTAGCATGAAAGCATACACGATCATATCGCAATATGAATAGAAAATAGAGTCATAATTCAATTATCTCATATGGATCAAAGCAATATATCATGATAGTGATTAAGAACCTCATGAACATCACATGAATAAAGAAAAGAGAAGGGAAAAACCATCATACTCTTAATTCAACGAAAATTCCATCTTTTACGTGTTGTTCGTCTCCTCTGCTTCGCACCAAAGCTCCCGCTCCAAACTCTTGCAAAACTCTCACCAAGAAAAAGCTTTTTAGGAGAAAGGTGAACGTGGGAAGGTAGAAAACAAAGCTATGGACGTTCTAAGGCTAGGGTTTCAATAGCATAAGCCAACCTCTCAAGGGTTTAAATAGAGTTAGGGAGAATCTCCCCTTACAACAAATCCTTCTATATCATGGACTCTTTCCTCTAATAAGAATGCTCTAAGATCTTCTTAGGAACGTGCAATCCAAGCCTAATTAGGATATGATATCTTTCCCATAAAAATCCTAACCAAAAACTCGCAAAAATCGCAAAAACCGCAAGTCTCTAAACGGGACGATCGATCGGCGATCGATCGTCACCTGCTTTCCGCAAGCTACCGCGATGCAGACGATCGATTGTCGCCTCGGCAATCGATCATCACAAGCGCACGGCACAAACCGAGAGAATGATTGATCGTCAACATGGCGATAGATCGTTGCCAACGTGCAACACCATACTGAGAGAACGATCGATCGTCGCGCAGTGATTGATCGTCACCACAAGAAACCAAATTTCAAAATTTTATAATTTTTTGCTCCGAACTCCAAATCGCGCATAGTCGGTGGCGTTGGAAAGCTCTTTTCACCATCTTTAGCACCATGAAGCAAAACATAACAAAATCAAACATAAAAATGTCTTAATATGGTTTCAATAAACATACCAATTTTTTGGGTATTACAATTATTATGTGGGCCCAAAGCCTTATTACATTAATTTTAAAAAGAACAGAAAGTTAAATAGTTACAACTACAAACTTCTTTGGTGCGCTATGATCTAACCCGCTACCCACTGTTCCGAATCTATGAAGTACAAGTGACAGAAGAGCCAATTGTAAAAACACAAATTATCAACATGATATAAATCAATTAATAGAGATAATTTAACTCTAGCACCAAGAATTTTTTACTCCCAGGCTAAGACAATCGAACTCCATAACATGAAACAAATATATCTAATGCTACGAGTGAATGAATTTCTATTCAAACTAGTCAGTTGTTAGACGAACAACAAATCCCAATGCCCTTGTAGATCCACTAGGATCTGCCACGGGTCTAAAGATGTGTTACCATCGGCGCTCATTGATACAATGGTTGGAGGTTGATGGGCCTTCCATGATGCTCATAAACCTAGTTATGCGCGTGGGGTGCCTCGAAAGGGTTGGGACCAACCTCCCATGAAGACCACACGGATCTAAAATGTGGCCATGGCTTTGCAATGAGCATACTTTTGACTCACTAATATGATATCCATTAGAAGAGAATAAACACCATATAATTATGGAACTCTTCAATAAAGGTTTTACCTTAAACCTTGTCCATGCACTGACTAATATTGTAGACATTTCTAAGTTTAATAAGGTAACTATGAAATGAGATTAAATCTCGTGCAAAAGGGAGAGCAAAATAATAATTCCAACAAGTCAATATTTATGCAAATATAAAAAAACATGTGTTAATTCCTGAGGAAGCCAACCCTTGGTAAAGATAGGTATAAGATACCATAACATTAGTCAATCCTTAATAAGGGTAAAATTACCCGATGATTTGAATGCGGAACAATAAGGAAGCACATACTATTTAATAAGTAAACCCAGGTAAAGACTAAAAGAGACATTGCATATCAAAATTTAATAATAGTGTTGTAGAGACACAAATTCAGATTTGACATTTATGAGAAAAACAGAGGAAACATAAAGGTGAAAATTTCCAGGATTGAATAGCAAGGTCAGGGCAAGAATATTCATGCTATGGTTTTTCTACAATAATAATGCAAGGTAAAACATGATATCTCATTTTGGAGGTGTCATAAATATAATCTATTGAAACAAGATCATTCAACATTTATACGGATATTTGGAGTTTGACTGCAAAATAGATTACTAATGCTCCAAAAGATGTAATAAGGTTTACATGAAATTACGAAAGGCATAGCTGAACATTAGATTTCAGTAGGGATAGGTGTTACATAGCCGATATGGGGAACACATCAATGACAAAAGGGTTAAGAAGAATCGTGATTTTTGCTGACAAGGCGATGCATTTAAATCTGCCCTTTTGAACTGTAGTAATTAATACCGGACAACACATCAAATCTACAGAAGTTTACAGCAACATAGGACACACAGTTTTGGGTTTTGCATTATTTCAAAAGCATATAAGCATCAGACTGGGTTTTGGATTTAATACCAAATTAAGCTCAGAAAATTCTGAAAATTTTTATAATGACTTTATTTAATGTCTGGGGCTTTTTGGTCACAAAAACCTAATTTTGTCGGCGGGGCCCGCCGGGGGTCCCGTCAAACCCTAATTTTCGGGAAAATAGGTAAAAATCAGAAAAAAAATTCCAAAAATTAAGATTTGATTCTAAATCACTTAAAACTCATTTATGTGAAGTTGTTTTTGATTGAAACCTTTGAAAACCATTTTTATTTTCGAAATCAACCGAATTTAATCTGAAAGTGCTTAAACCACACGATAATCCACGTTTAACAAAAATAAACCGGTTTTTAAGGTGAGGGTTCTTACATTCAGCATGAAGGTGTATGTCCTCGCTTGATACAAGAAACTTGGATCTCTGTGTTGTTAGTTTAAAGTGCCTTAGATTTGTCAACAACTGGCATGCATCTCACTTTGAGGTCACGAAAAGAGGTTCTTTTGCATTGATTTAAGGAGATTTTATGATGAACATTCTCTTTCTGGCATTTAGCTGACCTTCCATCATTAGGAATGTTGTTGACTGTTTGGCTTGACATTTAAAAGGATAGCAATTTGTTTTGGATTGGTTATGCAAAAAGAATTTTTGATATGACCTATGGATGCAATGTACATAATCCTACATAGTTGCTCCCATATGTTGCTTTCATTGATTTGTTCTACTTATTTAATACTCCCTCCGTTCCAAAATACTATGTACATTTGAGAAAATTCTTATTTTTATTGGATCATGAAGTCCACAAGGAAGTCACATGACTTCTTCTCCCTGATATCCTGTCCAACTCGTATGCTCATTCACGAACCAAGTTCAAGTCAGTCCTTACAAATCTTCTCCAATTTTAGAAAGAGGAAGTCACGTGATTTGGCAAAATATACACAAGATTTTAGAAGAGTGAATATTTCCAAATGTACATAATATTTTGGAATGGAGGGAGTACAATACTCCTGTCTCATGTCAATTGTCTGAATTACAACTCAGAAATCTAGCCCTGACGATTAATGTCGGATGGAGGAAGTATGAGGATGTCTTATTCTAAATTTGGATAACGTTCTGCAATAACTGATCAAAGGAAGTCGGTTGCGTAACATATTTTGCTGCTTTCATAGGTGGTGAGAAACACACATCTACGTATACATCGACAATTGATTGTGCATGAATAGACATTTTTGCTCTCACTGGCATTTATACTGTCTGTAATCTTTGTTAGCTAAAAGGGTCTAAAAAGTCTGATCGGCCTTCTAATGGTTGCATGCTTAATAATATTCAAGACGAAATAGAAGAGATAGATGCAGAAGAAAATGAAGAGAGCTTGGACAGTCATGGGGAAGCGTCTCATATGGTATCTGTTGGTCACCAAATGTCTTGGCAAGTGGCTAAGAACCTTAGCCTTGAGGATGCTAGCCCTCCCAATGTATCTGATGCAGAATTTCAGGAACAGAACCCCAGCTCTGGATTTAATGATGCTGAGCCTGAGGTCTGATACTCTTTGCAATTTAGTTTCATAAAAAAAAACATGTTCTGGTGATACATACTGATTGCAAAATTCTGCAATAAAGGTTTTTAAGCCTTGTGGGCGCATAAATTCTTGTTGTGGCCAGAGATACTCTATACATTTATGGTGGCATGATGGAAATCAGAGATCGGGAAATTACACTTGATGATCTGTACATGCTGAATTTAAGCAAACTCGACAAGTGGAAGTGCATAATTCCAGTGAGATGATTCTTCATTTTTTCTTTGACTTTCAGTATATTCAATTTTTCACCTTAAAGTAATGCCAGCTTCATATTGTTTTGGTTTGTTGAGGTTTCTTCTTTTACATGTGAACAGGCATCTGAATCAGAGTGGATAGATGCTTCTGAGAATGAGGATGAAGATGACTCAGAGGAAGAAGAAAGCAACAGTGGAAGTGAAAGTGATGAAAGTTCTGATGAGGAAGACATTGAGGTGCTTTATTCTGAGCTTCTGTTTACTATTTCCATGAATTTCTTGGTGCCCGAAGTTTAGAAAGACTTGATTCTAGTTCTTGTTTGGAAGTTTCTTTAGAAACCTATTTAAGAATAAAGAAGTGCACTGATGAGAAGAAAAAACTATCAATTGCCTTTCTCACATATGTGTAGTCAATAGGAACTGCTTTGATAGCTTATGCCTCGTTGTTGTCACTTCTTTATTTGGTCTAGACCATATCTGGTTTATTTCATGGTATGAGCATGCTGTTCCTCTTTTCTTAACTGCTAAATTGTGGTCACATATGAAGATTCTTGAGTCTCATTATCGGCATTAAATGCTACAAATTTTGCTACTGCAGTCATAGTTTCTAGAAATGCTTTCTTTATGCTCAAAGGTTTTGATGTTGCTGTTTATTATTAGCTTTCATGAGATTTATCAAATTTTTTACCAGTCTTCATGGTTCAATATACAGGATTCTAATGGAAAAACTGTCGAGATGGGAGATGCTGTTGCTTTAATTAAGGGTGAAGGGAGAGCTCTACGAAGAAAAGAGAAAAGGGCACGGATAGAGCAGATTAGAGCAAGCCTTGGCCTTTCTGACTTGCAAAGGACTCCTACGGTACTAGTTTTTTCTTTCATGACAATATTCTAAAAAGATTGTACTGGAGATGAATTTGATATAGATGAATGTGGTTCTGAGTTACATCTTATAAGCTTTTAATTTTTTGTTTGAAGCCTGGTGAGTCTCTGAAGGATTTTTATAAAAGGACGAACATCTATTGGCAGATGGCTGCGCATGAGCATACACAACATACTGGAAAGGTTAGTATATTCCACATAAATTGTTTTATATTGAGTATGACTGAGATTTGATTTTTTGTGGTAAATAAGTAATTTTCCAAATATATATGGCTTTAATAAAAACTAATGTTCTATATTTTCAAATTTATAATATCTGCCCAAACATACAGGAGCTTCGGAAAGATGGTTTTGATCTTGCTGTAACGCGATACAGGGAGCTCAAACCTCTCCTTGATGAGGTAGTTGTCCGGTTGAATCTAGTGCATTTAATTGTGATACATAAACAGACAGATATAAACGGTGGTTATAGATTGTTAGGGAATTCAATATGCTCGTCACTGTTTGTCTGTTTACACTTTACATCACTTCTCTTGGTATAAATTTGCAGTTGGCCATACTAGAGGCAGAACAAAAGGCTGAAGAGGAAGTCGCAGAGAGTAGTAATTCGAGAAAGAAGAACAAGAAAAGTAAGCAGACATCTTCACGTAGGTAGTTTCATGTGGAAATTTTTTATATTTGTTTTAATATTTTAATTTATGAGTGTAGTCATGTAAGTGGTCTAAGCAATAGCAACAAATGGAAGAATGTAACTTATTGCAATTCCTATATAATTACTTGTCTGTAAAGCGGATTTTGTTATGTATAATTGTATGACTATCCCCATTTTTGCCAGGGGCTTAAATATCAGATTGCCTTCATTTAAAGTAGTTGACTAGAATTGATAATCTGTCACATAAATATTTCTTGGACATGGTCGCTTGCTGCATGCTGATGAGGCTTTATGAAGTTTTTGACGGTTGGGATCCCTTGCTAAGCGTTTTCAGATTGATCTAGTCCGGCAATTATGCAGAAAAGGGATTGGTAAGAGTTGATGTGGAGATACGAAACTCAGTTGATGTGCAGGTCTGAAGCTCCATTAGGTGTTAGTTGCAACTTTCTTAGCATTATAAACGATAGGCATGTTGATAGCGGACAGCGCGTGGAGGAAGAGAAATAGAGGGGAAAGAGGGATAAAAGGAATAAATTTTTTTGAAATCACTATTAGAGATTATTGCCAGAATCAACACCGGACAGTGGACCATGACATCGACACCATAGTTGTTCAGCATTATCACTGAACAAAGAGTCTCAATCAATATAGAATTATGCAAAGTTTTTTTTTTCCAAATCATTGTCTTCTATTTTTTTTATGTTAAGGCCTTTAAATAGGTTTATTACTGATATCTACAAAATAAACACATTTTTATATGCCTTTCTGTCTATATTTTGGTCGTAATTTTAGTTGAAGTAAGGATTATTAATGGTTATTAATGTTAGGTGAGTAATTAGGAGATTAATAAATAAATACGCTTAATTGATTAATTTAGATGCGTTAATTGGATTTCATGATTTCACATTTTATTATGCGTCTAATTTAATATTTAATTTTATTTATGTAGGCGTAAGAGTTTCAAATGCAGATCGTCAAGAGTGGATGCGCGCCAAACCGTTTCTGTGCTGAGATTAAAGATCTGATAGTGGAGATTAATACGACGGGTTTTAAATAAGAAAAAGAAAAAAAAAGGAAAAATGGAAATAGATCGGTTTAGGTTTGTTAATTCTGGTTTGGGTTTTAAATAAAAAAAAATAAAAAGAAGTGAACCGGCCCGAGCCAAAGCTCAGGCCTTTCGTTCCAAACAGAGGCGATACTCTGTTTTGCTCGAGCTGGACGGTGGATCGAGCAATGGGCAGGGACGGCGAGGTTCGGCGATGGTGACGATCATGGCGGCGATGGAGAAGACGATGGCAGCCTGAGTTTGGCGGCTGAGGTCGACAGAGCAGAGACGAGTTGGGTTCTGATATGCGACGGCGATGGACGAGGCTGTGGGCTCAATCGAATATGACGGCGACAGCGGGGTCTCGGCGAAGGCAACCACCGACAGAAGAAGGATTGGTGGCCATGGACGACAGTGATGACAGAGGTTCCGGTGAGGGCCTTTCAGAACATCCAGAGCTCTGTCTGAGCTCTGCTCTGAGGCGGCTCGACTGAGGAAGACGGTTCCGGCGGCCACAGGCGATGACCACGGCGGAGAAATTGACGGCGATGATAGCTCAGCAAGATCGGCAATGGATCGTGGCGAGGATGACAGAGAATCGAAAGAAAACAGAACGCCGGAAGAGTCGTGCTGAACTCGGAAATCTAATTTCGAACTCGATTTGGAAAGTTCTATTTTGGAACAGAATCGTGCTTAATATGGGAAGTCATGGAGGTGGAGTCCAAAACAAAGGAGGATTTTGATTTCGAATTGCTATAAAAGAGAGAGCTTGACAGAAAAAAAAGACGAGAACTGTGGTGGCCAAAAAAATAGTCTTTGAAGAGTGATTTTCGCCGGATTTCGGCAAGGCTTTGGTCGGAGGTGGAGGAGGAGAGTCGATTGCCGGGAGAAAGCCGTGATCTTGGACTAAAAACAGCAACTGCTACAGTACTGTTCCAAATGCTACAGTGCGCGAGTTCATTGAGGAAGACAGTGAACAATAGCATCCGTGAACAGTACATTTAAACAGTACCATGAATAGTGATTTTGTGAGCAGTGTTTCGATAAATCCGACGAATCAGGCTATTTCTTCTTGCTCCTATTCCATGTCTAGCTAATTTTCTTTATCAAGGCTAGATGAAGCCCTAGATTTATATTTCCTACTCTTGATTGTTTAATTTAGTAAAATTTGATAATGATTCTTCATGCTTAATGCGATTTTATTATTATTCCTCTTAAGTGCTTTGACCGAGACTTAATGAATGATTAATATAATTTGATCTTGATATTTCCTGTGTCTAGATAATAACAGGATTATGATTGATTCTATGCCCGGCCAAGGATAGAGTTAGTTATATTAATTTATAGTGGATGAATTTTTCGTGTCTGGACAAGAACGTATAGTTCATTCATTGGTAATTTGTGTGTCCGGCCAAGAACATAAATTACCGTATCATATCAATTTGTGGAAATAATAATTGAGAGTAGTAATTGCATGTTTAGTGGTGGATTCGACGCTTTGATATTCTCATTCATCTGATTCCTTATTAAAGTTTGCTTCTTTAGTTAATTAAAATCATAAAAATTCAATCTTTCATTAGAATTAGATTAATCTTCCAAGTCCTTTAGGTTCGACCTCGTTTCCACTAGCCTATACGTAGTCTCGTGCGATTGCGAGTAAAAAGAGTTAAAAATTCAATCAATCAATTACAAAGAAAGTTCTACTTCCAAAATGAAGGATGATTTACATGAGATCGTTTTCATATAAAGAGCATGAGGCTAATCTTTTGGGTCGTTAGATTCCGATCCGAGGGTGGGTATTAAATTAGTGGGCAGGTGAGTGTGTCAAGTCAGTAGTTAGGTGAGTTCCATGTAACTGTTTGTAGTTGTCAAATCCTGATCCAACAGCTACAAATGGAATTGGCCTCATATAAGCTTATATGAGAGCGATCTTATTTAAACTTTTCTCGTATAAAGCCAACTTAAAATTTACTTAAAATAAAAAATAAGAATAAATTCTTATCTTAACTAAAATTCTCTACCAAAGCAAATGTAATATAAAACTCATAATTAAACTAGTAAATTTCTAAAATTAACAATATTCTATGTGATGATTGCATTACATGTGGTTGAGGGCTTCTTGTGATTCCTGAACTCAATGACTAGATCTTGTGTCCAGGGGATGGAAAAATGACTAGGTGTCAAATACTCCTTCTGGTCACTTTTAATTGAGACAATAGCAAAATAGCTTACCAAAATTAGATGATACCGTTCTGCGGCCGGAGACGGTGACAACGGCTACCACCATGATGAAAGGTGACTCGCTTGCTCGGAGGCCCAGACATTTATTGTGGACCTCAGATCTCAATTAAAAGTGACCGGAGGGAGTAGCCTGTTTTCCATTCCATGTATAATGCCTAGAATTAGAAGGAGCTATGGATTAGGTCACCATGACCCTTCAAATTTTCCCGAATGCCTTGACCTCTCAGTCATCTTCCCTAGGAGTGTTTACGGTTCAATGCAGCAAAAAAGAGAAAATAAAGGGAAAACATGTGGTTATTGGTAATTTTCATGAATCATAATCCTTGGTAGGGCTTCATTGTGGTGATCCTTCCCGCCCGCTTGAGAAGATATCACGTCTGGATACCGAAGAGGGGCCTCATTTGCTGTCATTAGATGGATTATGTTAAATGAATTTTTTATTAACCGAAGAGGAGCCTGTTATCCAAATGCATGCCGCCCCCAAATCCAACGGAATATGTTAAATGGATTTTGTTCATTAACATTCTGCCCGTTCAATATCCAAATTGAGATACTTCATTTGAAACAATTCGCTTCCATGTATCTGAATGCTGAAAAATTTACCTTCCAGTGCTTCTATTTCATTAACATCTGAACCATCTACCAAATTACTGCATAAATGCAAAGACAGATAGTCCACATTAGAAAATTAAAAATTACCTTAAGATAAAATTGATATCACTTTCTAGGTTGTAGAGAGACCTCTCCCTATTTGTCAATTATACTCTTAACGTTCAACTCTCAAACCAAACAACATCATAAACACTATATAAAAAAAGCATCATAAACAAACAATCAAATACATTTTTTAAACACTTTTTAATAGAATAATCAATCAAATAGTTCTAATTCAAACATCATATCTGCCCGTCACTTCCAATTCAATCTCATTTTTTCTTTCTAAATCTAACCAAAACTCACAAGGAGTCTTGTAGTATGCGCCTCAGCTCACATACATCGGAGTGCGCCGTGGCATCCCGGGCCCTTGGATTTTCATCCAGTGACACACGTTGATACAGGAGCAGGTGTGTTTGTCTGTTTGAATCACCCACTGCCCGCTGTCTTAACGGATGGCGCACGCCCACGAGTGTAAACGACAGCGCATATTAATTTATAATCAAATACATTATTGTGCTCTTAACACAACCGTTGGGTTTGACATCTGGATCCCAATTAGCCGTTAGGTGAAAACAAACGAGCCAAAAGCAGATTATGATTATTAATCAAAATCAGCTTTTTCAACAGCGCTTCTGCTTTCAAATTTGAAATGGCGCCTTTCTAAGCTTTCCCAGGCTCCTCCAAAGCTGGGCACTGAGAGAGCAGACAAAAAGCTGAGGCACAAGCCCCCCCCAAGGAAGAAGAATCCAAAACTATTACAGTTAGAGCTCCTTCTCCTCCACAGGCATTGGATAATCAGCTTGTCTCTTGCATAGCATCTCTTCCCAAGATTCTAACACTGTTAGATATTCTTCTTCTCAAGTTTCTTAGGTAATGAAAAGCCATGTTCTTTTTTCTTTTTTGTAGCAAAAATTTGATCTTTTTGGGCTTAAAGGAATGATTTTCCTTATATTGCTTTGTGAGTTTAGGCTTTTAATCAATTTTCTTTCCTTAGATTTGTAATGGGTGGTTGCACATTGTACTTTCTTTTAGTTTTCTTTGTTTATTATCTTTTCTTTTACATTCAAAAGAAAAGCATGGATTTTTGCAGATGGATTGACAGTTTAGAATTTTCTGGTACTTCATTGATTCTGTATATGGTACTGCTTCCTTGTACATTTTCCTCTTCTGGGTCTGTATCAGATTTTTGTTTACAGTTTTGCACTCTTTTTTTGGATTTAAAAAATTTAGTTCATTTCTTCCTTTCATTTAGTAGCTGCAGAAAACTGCACAATCTTCTTTCAATTTTTCAATTTGAGGTACTGAGAATCTGTGATGATAATTTGTTTCGATGGAAGAAGAACATGATGCAGGAGAACCCGGTATTTGAAGGATCAGTGTCCTTTGGGAGGTTTGCTTCAGAATCTTTAGCATGGGAGAAATGGTCCTCTTTCTCCCACAATAGATACATGGAAGAGGTCTCGAAGTATTCCACTCCAGGCTCGGTTGCTCAGAAGAAAGCCTATTTTGAGGCTCACTACAAGCAAATCGCCGCCGCCAAGAAGGCTGCTGCTTTGCTTGAGCAAGAGAATGGGGTCTCTTCAGCTGCTGATGTCCCCAAAGAAGAAAATAAGGGAGAACTCCAGTCTGCTGCACCACCTCCTAGCCATGAAGATGAAGAAAAACCAGACGAAGTCAAGGCATGCATTGCTGAAAATGCTGCCTCTTTTGAGGTGGGTCAGTGCGGCTTGGGCGAGGTAGCTCAGGATCTGCAGGATGAAATGGTGGAAGAAGGTAATGAAGAGAAACCAGACGAGCTTGAGACACCCATTGTCGAAAATTCTGCCTCTGCTGAGGCCAGTGAATCCAGTTTGGGGGGCGAGATAGCTCAAGATCAGCAAGAGGAAACAGTGGAAGAAGGAAATATGCCGACTACAGATAATAGTCTTGCAGAGATCCCATTGCTGATTGAACCAGTCCAGGAGCCTGAACATGTTGAAAATTACTTCGATGCTAGTCACGCTACTGATATGCAACGTAGAAAAGCTGAGCAATTGGAGCAGCTGATACCAAAGGTAAATTGTTTTCCTGTCTACTCCACCTTACAATTATCAATCAATGTGTAGTCATTTTCATATATCACTGATGAAATAGGAATGCCCCGCTTCCAATCCTACGAGTTCATTGAAGGAGAAAAAACCAAAACTATCTGCTTTGAGATCGTCGATTCGCCATATGGCATCTAAGCTTATTCCTTCTACTCCAACTCGAACTATACGGGATAATTGTGCTACTCCTAAAGGTAGAAGTTCCACAAAGGATGCCCTGGAGAAGAAAAGATCAGCAAGAACACTTCACATGTCAATCAATTCTCCACCTTGGTGTAACAGTCAAACTTCAGCATCAGCTACTATGAATAGGCCTTCTACAATTCAGGAGAAACCCCAGGTTCCAGAAATTGCCTGCAGCTCTTCACAACGTAGCTCCTTCAGTTTGAATGCCCAAAAAGCAAAAACATCTACTTTGGTGATGCTATGAACCTAAATGCCTTTTACAAGTTACTTTATCAATTAGATGATAATGGTTCCTCAAATCAGGCTTCAATTTCAAATTGCAGGTTCCTGTAAATCAACCATTGAATCTTCCTTTGGCAACACCACCAACTGAAAATAAAAGGTTTGATCTTCTTGTATATAATTGAAGAACTTGAAAATTCCTTTCTGCAATTATGCCTTTAGATAGGTTTAGTCATATTTTGGCTCTGTATTTCTGTTTTGTTTTGTAAGCATTGCATGGATAAATATCTGACAGGAAGGGAATTACATTGGACCTTAGAACTCCTACAAGCAGATTATCGGACAAGAAATGGCAGTCATGGTCAACCGAGTAAGTTACATCCTTGCATTTGTCTTTTAATGTTCTATAAACTTGAACCGCGGATGCCGCATGCTTTTTAGGCTGAAGCTTCATAGGCAAATAGAATAAGCAGCTTTTCTCAGTGAGCCAATTATATTATGATATGATGAATTACGTGATAGATAATTATATACTAGTAAGATGCAAAGTTTGCAGATTAGGTGGCTGGAAATGAGGCAAAACAGCTTATGTGGTCTCTCTTATAATTGCGGGAATATAACATTAACGAATAAGATTTACTTTTCCTACCAGGTTGAGCTTTTGGAAAACTTGGCTATCTTGTGGTATGAGAGCGCCAGGCTCTGAGAAGTCCTGGGTTCTTGTCTCGTTGGAGGCGTTTATACCATATTTGTCTTCCACATGCCGCACTTATTGGATGCTTGCATGTGAGGAGGGTTGAAATATAAAATTTTAATATATAAGATTTTTGTTTCCTAACAGCTCGAGCATTTAGGAAATTTGGTTATCTTACAATAATCCTTGTCTGGCTGCATAAACTTTTTCTCTCTGTAAAATAATCAGTTGACTTCCTGGTAGTTAGCTTTTTCAGGTCATTTCGTTTAAATGTATAGATAATGGAAACAAAAATCCTCTTAACCTATACTAAGGCTTCTCTGTATCTGTTTGCTTACAGCCGCTCAAAATCAACCACTCCTGTACATAACATACGTTCTCCAACTGTACCGGTTGGTTTTAACTTCAGAAGTGATGAAAGAGCAGCAAAGCGGAAGGAGGTAAGAGCTTCTCGACTAGTTCATCCATTAAAAAGTACCTTCCCAGATTCCATAAACAATCCGTATATATCTTTCCAGTACCATCTGAAGCTGGAGGAGAAGTTCAATGTGGAAGCACAAAAGTTACAGCTTCAAGCAAAAACTAAGGTTATATTCCTGTGACAACAATCTTTTACAGTCTTATTCATACAGCAGGCTGCTTCAGATTTTCGACAGTTGACATTGCTTAAGTAATTGATGGAAGAAAAAGATTTTACCAATTGAAAACTTTTGACTAAAATTTCTTAATATGTTGCCAGGGACAAGCTGAGAGGAAGCACAATGAGTTAAGCCAGAGAGTAGGTTTCAAAGCTAGGCCGATGCCAGATTTCCACTTGCAAGCAGCACAGCAGATGAATCAAGTTAAGAAGGTAGCAAAAGTAGTCTTTTCTTTATAACATATAAGAATTTAGACTAGACTGCAGTTGAGCATAACAAGTAGAAGTAATTTTCTTCCCAAATTGCCAGTTTTCATTACATGCTGGCATTGTGCAGATTCCTGCCGCCATTCCTATATCTCCCAATCCTGGAAGAAAGTCGAGCTGTGCTGCAGTCCAGGAATTGAAATACCAACCATTACCACGACCTCCAGTCAAAAGTGATCTATCAAAGAATCAAAAGGAGAAGATCATGAGGACAGGAACTTGTTCTTTTACTTCACTACGCAAAGAAAGAACTCGTGAAAACACTTCTCCTAATATTCAAAGCTAAGCAAAAGGTTTTGCAATTAGCATGAACTGGCACTGTTCTTCATCCTAATGAAATTGAATAGTAAATTACTACAAGAATCAGTTTTATGGTATTGATAGAATATCAGATCTGGCCCAGGGATGTTATTTTTTGCATGTGTTTGTCTGACCAGTTCTGGTACAAAATGATAAGAAAAATGGGTACTCTGAAGTACTAAATGATCACGCTTATCTTTGTTGATGTGTGCAAAAAAATCAGTGGAGAAACTGAGGTACTTTCTCCATGGAAACAATGAAAGGTACATAAGTTCAAGCAAAAAGTAAACGTGAGCACCAATGGTCAAATCCCCCAAATGAACTTGCTGTTGTATAGTTTTGAGACTCAAACTAGGCTTTGAATGCCCTTAAAACTCCATGTTTTCATGTGTTCACAGATGTAGCACCTTAGAAGAGGAGCTTCTTCCTCCCCCCCCCCCCCCCCCCCCCCCTCCATTTTCCTCCTTTAAGGTGCTACAGCTGTGAATGTGCTGAAAACATGGAGTTTTAGGGTGTTTAAGGTCAAAAGAATATTAAGGGCCTGTTTGGCAGCCCTTTAAGAATCTAGCTTCTTTTGAGAAATCTCCTCTTCCCAAAAGAATATAACTTCACTTCTTTTAATGGCATATGCTGTGATTGTCAAAAAAAGACGGGCTTTTATTAAAAAAAATGTGGTTTTAGATGAGATGCTGTTTTTTGTTATTAAATACCTGTCTTTATTTGAAAATTAAAAATCTTGCCACCGAACCCTAAATTCTTTCCTAGAAGTGGATTCTTTCCAACCAAACACCTTAAAATGAAAACCTAACTTCATCCCTAAAATCTAGATTTTCTACTCCTAAAAGCTTTAACCAAACAGACTCTAATGCTGCTTGAGGACTTCAGCTATAGCAAAATTCAACTATGTACTCATCCAACACTACAATGTTATTGTGTTATCTGGAGGGAAACTCATGCTAACATTCATTTGTGTTGACAAGAGAATGCTGTACCTGTAAAAGCAAAGTACCACCATGGAATGTTGTATCGGATATCGGTAAAATATCGGTCGGCCAAAGAGACGATATATCGGAGATATTGTGTAAAAAAATATCGGTTGTTAAAAACTAGTTTTTATCATATATTTTCACAATCTAACTTTTAAAATGAGTTATACTAATTTGAACAAAGAATACATTTCAAAATATGCATATTAGGATAGAAAAAAAACATGAAAGTTTTTTTTTCAAAAAAAAAAAAAATTTGAAATTTTTTTTTTAAAAACATATTTTTTTAATTCAAAAAATACCGATATATCGGTCCGAAACCGTGGAAAAATTTAAAAAAATGAGATTGAGTGGTTTCGGTGTATCGGTTTGTGTCCGATACCGATATATCGGCGAGACGATTTTCCATGAGTACCACTGCATATATTTGCAACACGTGTGCTCACATGAAAAGGTTCAGTGAAATGAACAGCAACTGTCCTGTAAACGACACTAAAAGCTCAGCCTAGGTAAATAAATTAAATCAAAGAAACTGAAAAAGAAATATAAAAGGGAAGCACCTTTCAAATGTTTGGTTGTAAGATGATCCAAATTCAAGTTTCAAAGCGATTGTCCTCATCTATCGACAATACTCTCTTTCTGGGGATAGTCTGAGAACCAAAATAATTAAAGCCAAAATGTTACAAATAATTAAATATAACAAAAACACAAAGCACATTCTGACAACAAAAAGAACTTCTAACCTGACATTTTTCCTCTAGCTAACCTATTATCAAGAGCTCGAACTGGAAGCCACAAAACTGAAGTTATATTGCTCGCCCAATCAGGCAACTCTATTTTACCATTTTCAAATTCTAATTGTGCATGCTCGTTTCTCACAATAGACGGGTTCTCTTTGATCCCATGCTCCATATCTCTCGTGTAGGTGATGCCACAACTGAAATTGTGCCTTTCTATCTCAATCATGGGAGACATCTCAATCACCAGACCTGCACCTGGGTCTATGCTCAAGATCAAGAGTAATTAATAGGCCTTATAATCAATCCAACCCATTAAATTTCATTCATTAATAAAGGAGATGAGCTTGCAGCAACAATATCGACCAAAGGTCTAGG
Source organism: Houttuynia cordata (assembly GCA_039654745.1). NCBI lineage: Eukaryota > Viridiplantae > Streptophyta > Magnoliopsida > Piperales > Saururaceae > Houttuynia > Houttuynia cordata. Next base: position 17,178,518 of record CM077506.1, read on the forward strand.
TTTGAACACCTGAAAAAAGGGAGTCCAACCAACAGATTGACACAGTATGTCTTACATAAAAGATGGGGGCTCAAAGCATATACTAAGGCTGGATAGAGTCACAATGAAAGAGGAGCAAGAAAATAGTCTCCTATATTAGGACTCATACAAAACAATGTAGATGATGGCAATTCAGGATCGGGACTCACATCTAACAATGTAAATTATAGTTTTCCCAGTCTCTGAGATAGGTGTATATTTAAAAATGTAAATGGTAATAGCCAGATCGTGTCAAATAAAATAAAGCCAGATGGTAAAAAAATATAAACGATTGTGTTAATATGGTATCATGTGGGACAATGAGTATGACTTTGAGCCAATGCACACCATGCCCTGTGCTGCATCCTGCTAATTCCCATGCATGAGGGAGAACATAAATGATCTCCAGACGCTTAAAACCTTCTTATCCTTGCTGATAATAGTTGCTTATTTATTTTTCAAGTATTCTATAAAACTCGGACATATAAATACACAAGGAGTAGAACTTTACGAGTCTTAAAACCCTTGAATAGTTTCACTGAATTAGGAATTGTAGAGACTAAAGATGAATTCGGAATTGCAGAGACTAAAGTCACCAAAAATGAAACGTGAAACAACCATTTAGCATTATTCTCTGCAAATGAAAAAAGCTGAGTGGAGCCGGCTACATGATAAATAGACCTTCATCTATTATAGTATACTCCATTGGATCCCATATATTCTCACAACCAAGCCTCAATGCATCATAGCTTTGACTTGTCAGCTCAATAATGGAAGCAGGATCATAGTAGTCTAACAAGTCTATGTTGATAGCAACCTCTTCAGAACAATCATATTCTTTGTCTGAAATCTGTTGGAAGTCTTCTAGAGATGTTAATGGTAACCCAATTGCATTTTCAGGATTTTGAGATAATTCCTTGTCATTGATCCCACTAATCTTGATACTTTTGTTGCTTGGGAACCATCTATTATCAGATGCTGGGTTGAATTTAGTGGAGCTAAATTCCCATGATTTTGTAGAAGTATTTCTTTCGTTCATGTTTCTGCAATCAGTATACAGAGCTCTATCTTGAGAGATATCCGCTTTATCTCGATCGGTAATGTAATTTTCGGCATCAACACATTGTGTGACTGGCCGGTGATCAACATGAATTTGGTAAAAGCCAGGCATCCCTAGACTTGAGCAACCTTTTTCGAAAAGATTATAAGTGCTTTCTTGTGAAACTGAAACTTCACTACACCAACCTTGTGGGGGTGACATGTAATTCGGCTTTTGCAGCACACCCAATTTCGCATGGGATGCATTTTTCACCTTTCTTGTCTTCTTCGCATCTCCAGCAAATGCCTTTCTTTCTTCTGTCAATGGCAGTAGATCTGCCATGCTATTTAATTCATTTTCATGAGGTTCAGATCCTCCCATTTGAACCAAGCTTTTGTTTCCTGCATAGCCGAAACTTGCAGCTAAATTTTGTTGAGATTTTGTTGGATTCTGTAAGTCAAATTTTGGCAAATAGTCATTCAAATTGCAATCTGATTGATTAGCTCCACAGAGAGAAATCTCGGATTCATTCTGCTTCTGCAATCTACTCAAGTAAAGACGATATTTCTGCATAAAACAAGAAGTTGTTACTTTGCAAAGACCTACATATAAATGTTGAAGCAAAGAAAATGCTACATATTATCATCAAAGTAAAACACTATTTAGTCTGAAAGAAATTAAGAAATGAAGCTAAGAGCAACCAACAAATAAAAAGAAATGGATAACTTGTTTTGCCTAGTTTATATGGCATGTCAAAGTTTGTTGACTATTCATCTAAATGTCAGTATACATGCACAAACTCATATCCATATTAAACATATCTCATTTATGAACATACGAACAAGATAAAGCTCTTGAACTGAATTACTTGAATAAATAAAATTTATTTATTCTAGGAGATTGTATATATATATATATACATGTATTATGAAGATCGACGCAAAATATTATTTTTCCAATCAGTTCTACGAGACAGTACAAGTAAATTAAAAAATCTATACATACTCGAAAACAAGGGAACTTTATCTCTAAGTAATCATGAATACAAATATTTTTGCCTAACAAATGTAAAACATAAACACCAGTGACATGTTGACCAAAAAAAGCAAAGTTCTTTTTGATTTATAAATAATGGAGTTCAATAATTACAACCTGAGAATCCTGAGTAATATGTTATGAAAGAATACCATATGCAACATGACATACGAATTTTTTGAAGTCCAAAAATTGCTGATGGCACCAAGGTTGCCAATGACACAGTGAGTTCTTGCACAATTTATGAAGTAGCAGGGTTTGAAATACCTGCAAATGGCTCGCAACATTTTCTCTTGTCAGCCCAGGGACGTTCATTAAATCAAGTATCTTTTTGGGTCCCACTTCTGTGAAAGACATCAAAGATAAACTATAAACCTTGGAATAAGAAGATAGACAAGCAGACATGAAGCAATGATAAGCAGTTTTATTCTTCTACATGCTATTTGGCATGCACGTAGTTGCTAACCCGCCAACTAAAATCCATATTGATTAGAAGACACTGCCTTTTTTGAACAAGCAGTTCATTGTTCTCATCTTCATCTTCCCTTATCCCAGCTACCTAGGGTTGGTGGCATGGATTATATATCATATGTGACTCGTATGAGAATCAAAATGATGATAACAAAAATCTAATACTCTAGACTGATACAAAGTGTCATATGGTGTTTATTCAAACATCTAGCTGAAATCCTAAAGTCTACCAAAAAAAAGCTCAAATCCTAAAATGGATGATAATTGAAATTCAACACAATTCTTTTGACCACAAAAGTGACATTAAAGAGATAAAAATTAAGTGTTGGTCACTCACTCTCATATCCAATCTGATTAACAGCATTGAAAAATTTTTGATGAAGATCCATTGACCAAACCAACCGTGTCTTCTTTCCAGAAGAAGTGTCATTGAAGTCCTGATCGTCGTGTTCTTCATTCTCTGTGGTCTTCCTTTTCCTTGTACAGTTTGAATCAGATCCAGTCAACATGCTACCATTATCAAACTCATTTAACATTTTCCTCATAATCTGTGTGTCTTCATTGCTTGCACGGCATTCAAGATCTTTTGCTTCATGCATTCTTCTTCTAAAAACATGTTGCCATATATTTTGAAGTTCTTTCATGCGTACAGGCTTAAGAAGATAATCACAAGCACCATGTTGGACACCTCTCATCACCCTACTTGTTTCTCCATCAACGGACATCACTATTCAAAGTCATATATATCTTCTCATCAGTGATTAATAGATATATGGAAACAGAAAGGTGTGCCCATGATCACTATGCTGTCTTCCCAAATGAAAATGGAAACAAAACATAAGAGCGCAAATAGATGAGTAATGAATTACTTACTGATCACAGGTAGATCCATCTCCAGCCCAAGTTGTTCCAGAAGCTTGAAACCATCCATGTCAGGCATGTTAACATCACTAATCACAATATCAAATCTATCCCTTTTTCCACGAAGCAAATCTAGAGCAACCCTTGCTAAACCACATGTAGTAACTGCAACATCGAGAATGAGGTTCTTTTTCTTAATGGAAATATTAAAAAAAAATTCAATTGACGTTGATAAAACCATATATAAATGATGTCTCAAAAAGGGTACAATTCTAGGATACCACTGCAGAAAAATCTGACTTTTATAAACTACCACATTTTAACCTTTGCTTGACTTCAACTTGGGGCAGAGAGAGCTAACAGGGAGCAGAATAAGCAAATTACGAAGTGTGAAACAACAATCCACGCATATATGGTTTAATTCCTTGTTTGTCCATACTTCTTTCAAATGCTCTTTTGACTTAAAAATGTTTGATACCCTTCAAAATAGGATCTCATTGTACTAATTCCTTTTCTTATCATCAGTGATCCATAATAGAGATTATTTTAGCTTCATTTGCACGTGGACAGCAGCTTAAGTAACAACAAGATGAGGTGATAAACAAAGATCACCATTAACAAGCCACCAGAATTTTATTGTTAATTTCAATGATTTCTTACTTGTTTATTGTAATTTACGTTATTGTTCCGTTATAGACACATAAAAACACCACCTTCCTCCCTCTTTCTGTTATACAGCAAAATTACCTTGCAACTTTTTTAAAAAAGCACTCTTTACTTGTTTTACTCCAACAAGCTTTAAATATGATCTAAAAGACCAACAAGGAAATAGATAACATGCACCCATCAAATGGAGTACATGAATTGTAGTGAGAAAAAATGGTGCTTTCTGCAGTTTGACACCCTTATCACCAGCAAGCCACAAAGCAGTTGTCTCTCTACTACTTAATTTCCTTCTTTGGATAAGAATACTATTTCAAACCCTACACTACAAAAGTTTCAGTTTTGAATAAAAACAAAATCATAAGAAGAACTCCAAGGTGAGGTCGCTTTTCAGTACTTCCCAAGCAATGCCCTGAAAACCCAATCAACATAAAACTAATTATGGACCAATATGCATATTTTACTTAATACTTAGAAGCTTCAGTCTCCATACCACATCTTTGCTTCTAAAACCAATAAAACAAACTAACCCATCAACTTTCAAACCAACCAAGACCAAGCTTATCTCACTAAGCCCCATAAATACCTCAGAAACAGCCAGTCCTTACCTTCATAGGAGCACTTCTTGAGCATCTTCTCAAGGATCTTGAGCCATGTTGGATCATCATCCACCACCAGCACCCGGAGGCCGGCCGGGAAGGCGTCTGCCCGAAACGACGGCGACCCGCTTTCCATTCCAACAAAAGGGAGAAGAAAAGCAGAGGAATTCAGTGCAGTCTAAGCAGAGTCCGGGAAGTGGAAGGGAAATGTTTTCGCGGGTTATTTAAACCGTCCATGAGGCGCACGTTAGCGCAGTTAGGTAAGTCCTTATGATATTATTATAATCAAAGCTTTTTTTCTCATTTTTTTGGTGTAATGGGGAGGGAAGTGGAAATGGGAATCTTGAGTATTTGGATGAAAGCATGTTTGAATGGAAGACATCCATTTCCTTCTCTAATCAAATGCTTGAAAGCATTTTTATCCACCTCCATTATATCCGATAGCCTATCCTCCATCAATAAGAGCCATTGATCATCGGAATCGATGGCGCACATGGATGTACTGTGCACTCCAACAAAAAAAATGGCTTTTTGCATGGAGCACATAGTACATCCATGTGCACCGTCGATCTTGATGATTGATGGCGGATAAAAAATGCTTCCCAAATACTTTTGCACTCCATTTTTAGCATGTGGTTACATTGTCATATTATTGTGAATTACACTGCTTTATGCAGCTTGGAATAATTTTTTTGACTGATCACATCATTTTGGTCTATGTAAAGGTATAATTCATATATGAAACTAACAAAGTTGATGTGTGCCCTGGATCAGGTGCATCGACGTGTGCCAGGACACCAAGATCTGATGGCTTGCGGTGCCCTGACGCAAGCCGAATTGCGTGCATCAACTTGAACAAGGGCAGTGCGATCTATAGAATTGGGATCCGATGGCACAAAACATTACAAGAGGTGGCAGGTGATTCAAACCCACCTACCCCTTATAGTAACGTGTGCCATTGGATCGTAATCCAAGCTAGCGTCGACTCCGTGTGAACTAGGGAACATGCTAATGGGATTCATATTAAATACTTTACTCTTATTGGCATCTATTCCTGGGATCATCGCTATGGAAAATGACTGTAGCCATAGTTGAAATAAAGGTGTCAGATAGGATGAGGGGGGCAATGGGGAATGAACAACCCAATGAGAAATGTTTGGTTGTGGAAGCTTTGCTCATTGAAGTGCCAGCCCTTTAAACAGATTGCAAACTAAATTGGAATTTCAAGCCTGGCAAATGTCTCAAAGTGGCATGTCCAATAGGTAAGGATTTTTGCAAGATACATTAAAGTATTGAAAGTGGGGGGAATGTTCATGTTCATGTTCATGTTCTTAATCTGCCCACTTCATAAAGCCATGAGGTTATGGATGCCCTTCTAGTTTAAGGCATTTGTTGTATTTGGGGGCTGCTTAATTTTTCTTTAATGTGAAAAAGACCGTTGTTTCACTGTCGTTGTTGCTAATATATGTCTGAAATTCTTAAGTGGGAACTTATTGACATAGATTGTAACTTGTTTAAGGACTAGACATGGCTTTTTATGCAATTGAACTTGTTGGAAGATTCTTCTCTATCTTGCTTCCTTTGGTTACTCTCCTACATCCACATCTCTGCAACTGCGAGGATATAATAAATTTTTTTTTACCTAGTCACCATATCACTATAAGGTTTTCAATGCATGCCTCTTTACCTTTTTGTTCAAAAAGGAAAGGTCGTCGGTTTAGTCGTTTAGAAATAACATCTGGTACTGAAGTTTGTCCTGTTCAGAGATTTAAGTTGAGAACATTTGACTAAGTTAAGCAAACAAACTATTATCCTTAGTTTTTAGGAACATTTGAAGTACGGATGAAGTGTTGTCTTATTACAGTATTCACTACAGAGTACAAAACTAATACAAAATGATATGTTCTTACACTCTGTAGGACATTATTGAAACATAGAGAAAAAATGAATGTATCCAATAATTTATATTCATTTGAGCTAAATGATTGCTAATTTTTTCTACATACTCCCTCTATCCGGAATTATTATTACCAGAAGGTTTTCCAAAATGAATATGGTTGGAAAACCTTATGGTGATACTAATTCCAGATGGAGGAAGTTATAGAGAACCGCGGTATATTAATCAGCCTCACAACAACAAAAAAGGAAGAAAATGGATTTGTTGCATAGTAAGCTTCTCTACATATTTTTTAATGTATAATCAGCTCTCTCCTTAAATGCGCCGACCATGAAAAAAGTAAATGTCAATATATTTTTTGCAATAATTCATAATGACTGAAGTCTAAATCAGGTGATATTGATCTGTCATGGGCAGTGGTGAATCCCCCAATAACTACAGTGCATTGGTCTTAACTTTTCTGTGGGGTTCTCACTTGACAAAGACATAACTAGGGATGCCACCGGGGCGGGTTTGGGTCGGTGGTTCTTGGCAAACCCGGTCCCGGAACCGTTGTAATTCTTCAAACCCGGAACCACGGGTCCGATTTTTTGACCTAGAACCGCCTCGGTACCAAACCCGGAACCGCTCCGCCCCGCCCCGCCCCGATACCAAATCAAAATTTTTCTATCTATTTCTATTCTTTTTCGAACTTGCATATTAAACTTTGATTATTTTGATTATTTTTCACTCTTTCAAGCTAAAAAAAGGCACTAAAAGAAAAAAAATCAAAAAGAAAAGAGACCTAACTTGAGTTGAGTACCTATATATCGGGTCGGGTCGGGTTTTAATATAATACCCAAACCCGCCCCGACCCGGTGCATCGGTTCCTCTTTTAAACCCGGAACTGGAACCGGTACTGTGTAAGGATTCCCAGAACCGGCCCCAATAAGGCCGGGTCCGGTCGGGTCGGGTAAAAACCCGGCCCTGGTGGCATCCCTAGACATAACTATTAGAAGTTGCTTTCCAGCGTGCAAAGAAATGAGCTTCAGAAAGCACTGACTGGCTCTAAAGTGAGTGCCCACTTGCCTTTGCTTTTCACTAGATGAATGCTTAAAGAAAAGTGGTGTATGATTGTCCCAAAGAAACCGTTCGATTAATCTTGTTTACTGTCCTAAAGGGGAAGCTTTGCTTTGTGCTAAAGTGGGAATGTGCTTTTTTTTTTCTTTGGTCTGTTGGCATTGCACGTGATGATGCAAAATGATAAATTTAATTATGCAGAATGATTGGAAGTGAATAATGACTACATTAATCGAAAGAATTAGCACTGTTAAACTTGTGGAATTGCCATTTGCATTACAAAACCAAATTGGAATATGCCAAAACAGCTGCCACAGTTTGGGCCTTAAGATTAAAATATGTAACACTTGGGTTATTGGGCATAAAACCAAAATCCTATCCTACGACATCCTCAGATTGTTAATATAATTATTTTTAAGTTTGGAATTCATTAGGTAATGAAAAGGTTATGAGAACAAATCTGATAGACAACTAAGCTGTTGTACAAAAAGTTGGAAATTGAAGGCAACGAGACAGAAGCATTCATCACAAAATTGGGAAGCGGAAGTGATGGACTCAGAATCGACTTAAAATGTTTTGGAGTCGAGTAAACTCAGACTCTTTTATTCAGTCAAATTGAAATCTTGTATATTAAATATGAAATGAGTTACATTTATAATCAAGTATAAAATTAATATATGTAAAAGTTCCTAAACTTGAAAAGAAATCTTTATGTGTGCACACATTATCTATAAGACCCTGTAATATATACATATAAAAATTTTGTTGATGAAATGTTTTGTTATATTATTTTCGATCAACTCTGTGTATTAGAGTTTCATAGAGTTCTTTTAGTCTGGTGAATGGATTTATGGAATTAAAATTATGTTATTAAACTAGATATTAATGAGAATTGAGGGTTCCGTGTTCTTTTCTTTAGGAGAAACCCAAGGAAGCAACTAAATTGAGTTCAGTATAAGAGTTTAATAAGTCACCAATTCGTGAGTCACAAGTGAAAATTTCTCCTATATATGTTTTGGTTAGTCAGTCACAACTGAAATATCTCTTCTATATATGTTTTGGTTACCTTGTCTAAGGTCTTAGTGACCTTTTATGGGTTTCATGAATAAATTGTTGTCAGAATCAATCTCAAGTCACAACTGAAATCATTCTATAAATTTGGAATTCAGCATCCAGTCTTACATCATATGTCACTTTTTGCTTATTGGATGAAATGGAAACCCCAAATGTGCTGATTATCCTATTGCACTATTGCACAGACACAACCCAAATGGCAAACCACCTTAGAATTATTTGATTACCATTTCCCCAACATTTATACTAAAAACACCTCGAAATGCGTTTATGTTCTTTGGTGATGGTTGATAATCCACTAGGGAGCCATTAGCCTGACAAATCACAACCAAATACTAATCAATGGGGAATTTTAAAGCTGATTGGTGTAAATTACAGTTGGAGCAATTAACATGTCGCCTGCAATGCATTCCTAATGAAATGGATGCATTCTGCTTTAATGCAAGGTGCGTCATGTTGATTCTAGTGGGTGCATGGAATTTCACCTGGTTCATTGTTTCTCAGTCAACTTCATCCATGATAGGGTGGAGAACATAAATTGCCGTCATTATGCTAATCCAATGTAAGCAAGGGAGAAGTGTGTAGCAAGTCAGACCCCATAGGAGCAATATGTTATTAATATTACTTTACTGCTACTGTCTTGTCACGCCCCAAATTCCACAACCCCAATATGCGCAGAAGCGTTAATCCAATTAAGGTTATAAGGTTAGGAATCTGGGATGGACCGAATACTCGAATCATCACATACCCAATTACATGCTTGGGTCATACTGGATCGATAAGACTTAAACTATATCCACGCACATGATATAGAATAACAAAAGGAAGTCTAAGTCAATTATTACATTATTCGACAAGTCTTCACAACTAAAAATAAAATAAAATGGCACGCAGGCCGCAAGTCCATAATCAACAACAAAAATAATTAATTAAAGATAACTCGTCCACTGACTTCAACGCCCAACACCACTTTCAGCAATAGTCGATCACTTCCGTTCCAGCTTAATCTCTGCATCAAAGGATGCATAAGTATTCCGTAGGAAATACCCAGTAGGATACAAGAAAACCCACAATAGAATAATAATTCAAATGCAACAAGATTCAAAGATTGGAGACAAGTATAAATAGACTCAAGATCAGCAATTATGCAGTTCGCTTACCAGGAAATCAATCATCATCTGAGATTCTCAAAGGTCAAGGAGGGATAAAATCAATATATAAGATTCCAAACTTACAGAGAGTAAGGAGATGTCACAAGAGTATCTGCTCCAAACATAAAAAGTGTTGGAGATAACAATTTATGCTCTCAGCTCTGTCCACTTCCCCTATGGACATCAATACCAGAACATCCTAGAGGTTCTACAGAGGAACCCGGCCATGCGTCTAGGGATGCTGGCCCCATCGGTGCTTACGGGCACAATGGGCAGAGATTGCAGACCTTCCGTAATGTCATACAATCTAAAGCGTACGCGGTTGCCGTCATCGGCTGAACTACAGAGGTTCAATAAATCTGACCACCATGGGTCTAGCTATGGCTCATGAGCATACTATGATTCCAACTAAGAATTCGCATAATGACTCTTAGCGGAGAAACAAATATTTCAACTGAGTGATACTGTATATATCTGAGCCATCTCATTAAATGGCTTGGAATATTTCATTCTAAATTCGACTCTTCGTAGGAGTGCAAGACCATGTTTGAACAAAACTCGAATTGACTCATAAAGGAGTGTTCAATATCTTGAAACAATTGGGTCTGGGAACTCAACTGAGACCCGACAAAATGACTCATCAACGAGACACCACAAGATTCGCCAAAGATCACGCTCTGCCACCTTCACCCGCCCCGACACTGAAACGATTGAATGACTTGCCCATAATAGATCATATCATGGGCATTGAATACGGATCAAGCAATGAGGCTTCTTGAACAAAGGATTGTTCAAGATAAGAGACACAAAAGATAATTAATTCCGGACAAAAGTTCTCAGCTCTAAGACCCAAAAGTAAACCTTTATAGTTACTGTTACAGAAGCCCTAGAGGTCTTATCACTTTTAATTAATGGTTTAATTACTACTTTAATTCATAATTAATAGCATTATTACGGTTTAGGGTTTTTAGACTCAAGACAGTGTGCTATCCCAAACAGAACAGTTCACTTCAAACGACCACCACTTTTTGTACAGATCGAATCATCCTCTAAAATTTTTATTACAGATATCCTTGGAGTCTAGTTTACAACCTGATAGACGGCATAATTTTTAGATTTTTTTACAATTAGTTATCATTTTCCGATTAGGGTTCATTGGTGCAGGAATAGTCCTGGCCGAGAAACATTAACTTAAGTTATACTAATTAACTGATGTTACAACTTGATTAATTCCTTAATAACTCTTTTCTGACATTATCTTAACCTTCTTAACAACTTTTAAAGAACTCAAAAGGTTCTGAAATTCATTGATTTAATCCACTTTTCTGCTACAAATTCACAACCCGATTAGTGATTCCCTTCCCTTAATCCATTGCTTATATCATACAATTAAGCCAAGTATTCATGGACACCACAATCATCAGTGACGTCCTGACATGATGTCAGACTCCAATTGTACGACGGAGAGACTCATATAAATTTTGAGTTAATTCATTCATTATTTAGCATGATATGTACTTAGATACAATACATGATTTGCCAACATGCATACTAGTATGATAGTCTTATGTAATCATAATTATGACACCTAAACTTAGACATACAAATATTCTATCATGCTGGACCCTGACTTAAAGATCACAACTTTTCAACATCAGAGACTTAGATAGGTACTTTGATCAAATTTTAAAGATGTATGACAAAGGAACACTCCGATTTTTGGCAATCGGTTACGCTTACAATCAACATGATACACAACCATTAAGGAAAAGGGACAAATAATGCTGGACAGATGTCCAATACAATTCAAAGAGCATAAAGGACATATCTTTTCATGTCGAGTGAAGTGGGGATGTCATCTAGGCATGGAACTAGAAGAATTGGCATATACATAAGTTCAAATACGGTAGAACATGCAAACCGATATAACTTTCATCTCAATATCAACAATAGTAAGACATGGAAATAACATGCTGTAGGATATGGAATCATCAACATCATACACTCATGATCATCCAAAAATTTGAGAAAAAGAATTGTGGTAAAAGATTATCCTACCTTGCGGAAACCGATACCCAAAAATCGTAAATCGGTTTCTACTCGATCGTGAGACTCCTCTTCTTCGCGCAAGCACCACGAAAACCACCAACGAACACACCACCACCTTGGAGGCACAAAGGAGGAGGCTGGTTGCACTTCCCTCTTGCTGGCACGTTCTCCAAAGCTCACCAAAAAGGGTGCCGTCCTCTCTTATGGAGGGTTTAAATAGGAAAAGCTTAAATCTCTAGGGCAAACCTCCACCATTGATCAAACCCTCATCCAAGGGCCACAATCCATAAGAAATAAGGGAGAATCCTTCAGTTAGGGACGTGATCAAACCATCCCAACAGATTCACATCTTGGTTGGTAAGTATCTTTGACCAAATCACTTAGTTACCAAACCGATTTCAAGTAAATATCTTAATTGAAAACCATTATTCCTTTTTTTTATTTTCTTGACATATGGCATCCTTCATTCACATGGAAAGGGCCATAATCTCATCCCAATCACGTTCATAAACTCTAAAAAAAAATCTCCTTCTTTTCCATAACTAATTCTCCATTTAAATAGGTTTTCAATTAGCTAGAAATTAGGGTTTTCAATTTGAAATACTTACCAAGATGTAAATTCGTTGAATAGGACTAAATAGGTAGAACACGTCCTCCAAAGATCCCCCAAAATCAGCCCAAGAGGTTCCCCAATGGATTTACCTCAAAAAACGTGAAATTAACGGCGATCGATCGATCCGTATACACGATCGATCGTCCTGCAATCGATGCCTTACAAAAACGATCGATCGTCTCCCGATCGATGCCCTATAAAAGCATCGATCGGTGTGACGGAAAAACTTTTAAAATTCAATTTTAAAGACTTTTCTAGAATTCAAAATTGCTTCCTTTGAGCAATAAAATTCCACTTTATTATTATAAAATTTACGGTCGCTACATGTCTTAAGGATGATAAATCTGTGTACCTTTGCAAAGATGATAATAAATCCATTAGAAGAAGGTTATGATCGAATCAAGCGAAGCACTTTGTCCTTAAGACAGAATGCGCCCTCCCTATGGTGCTTAGGACTCGTGGGCGTCTGCCTCCCAGGATAAGACGATCAACCACATACTGTAGGAGCACTCCAAACAGCACGCGCAGCGAACCACAAATGTGTTATGCTTTCACAGAAGAATGGAGAAAGGAAGAAGATGAAGTGCAGGAAAAATCCGTACAGAAAAACCCATTTTTACAAGCTTTTATAAAAATCCTGTTAAAGCCCGTTGAAAACACACTGTTTCCCGTTAAAGCCCGTTGAAACCCTTTCCCGTTAAACGGACGCGTCCGTCTATTAACGGTCATAATAAAACGGACCCGTTTTGGTTGAACCAAAATAAATTAGAAAACCAAACAATTGAATTTGTCCCAAAATAATATTATCTTGTTGACCCAACCCAACCCAACCCGACCTAACCCGACCGAACCGAACGGAGCCGAGCCGGCCGGCCGGACAGACGGCGGCGGCGGCGGCGCGTGCGCGCGCGTGTGGGTTAGCCCACCTAGGTGCATGGGTCCAGCATCTCTCTCCCCCACAAAAGTGGGGTAGCCCTTGGGCCTAACTTCTAAGGCCAACCTTGAACCTTATATACCATCTACAACTCCTCTTTGGTGTGGATGTGTGACTATTCATCCTTCACCCAATTCACTCATTAATATCATAATAAGTGGGTTTTAATATGGGTCTTAATTCCTCTTTAATACCCACCTCTAATAATCCCCTACATGAATGAGAATTGGCTGGATAACTATGCAAAAACTATGTAAAAAATTTATGAAAGCAAATATTGAGAAGATCATGCATGGGGGAGAGGTAGCTTTCGGCTTTGAACCTTCCCTTGTGAAGACTATTGGGTTTACTGGCTAATCAGGGAACGTGATGTCTTGAACTGTTCAGCCGTTTGTGTAAACCAAGACAATAGAAGTCACACAATCACTTCTCAGACACATTGCGGTTCTCATGACTTTGTTCATTTTGGCCCCAAACAAACCTGGTTTTCATGAGTGCTCTAGAAGATTTAGCCTTAAAATCCTCATAGAAGTGGCCCCTTCACACTCATATAGGTGATTCTCATTAGGAGAATCCTGCAATACCCCACTCGAACTAAGTCAAGCTATGAGAACCATTAAAAGCAAAGCTTATCCTGATTCATTCAGCAGGCATCACTATCTCATCATAGGAATGGGAATGAGATTTTATCTCCATAGTGATTCCCCTTGAATCCCCCATAATTCGGTTGTCCCTTTTGAACCTAGATCTTGGGATCTCCAGTCAACTAGGTTGGGTTGCCATTATGGTGATTCTTAATGTATAGGCTTCAAGCCCATTCCCCTTGATGAATTGCTCACTTGTTCTTTGGTCAAACCCTTTGTAAGCGGATTGATATATGGAAAATATACACATTTTTATATGCCTTTCTACCTATTTGTTAGTCGTATTTTTAGTTAGAATAAGGATAATTAATGTTTATCTGTGTTAAGTGAGTAATTTGGAGTTTAATGAATAAACACGCTTAATTGAGTTATTTAGATGCATTAATTGGTTTTAATAGATTCATGTTTTATTATGCGTCTAATTACGATTTATTTTATTTATGCAGGTCTTAGAGCTCCATGTTTCAGATTAACAAATACGCGTCAATCAGCTCATATGAAGAGATCGAAGATCCGGCGGCTGAGATTGATACGGCGGGTTTTAATTAAGAAAAAGAAAAAAAAAAGAAAAAGAGAATTGAACCGGCCGGTCTGGTTCTGGTCCGGTTCAAGTAAAAAAAAAAAAGAAAGCGACCCGAGCCCGATGGCTCGGGCGCTGGGAGCTTGGAACAGAACAGAGCTCGTGCTCTGTTCTGCCGGAGAGTGAAGGAGGCTGAAATTCCGGCGACCGCCGGCGGTGGGTCTTGCTCCGGCGACGATGGCGGTCTGTTTGTGACGGCGGGACGACGACGACGGAGGAAATTCCGGCGAAGTGAGGCTGCAGTCAGGCGACAAAAGAACGAAGAGGCTTGAGCAGGGGATCGCCATAAATCCGGCGAGTTGACGGCGTTTCCGGCGGTGGGTCTCATTTCCGGCGATGCGACGGTGACGATCTTGCCTCGACTTGGAAGGGAGGAAAGACGGCAAGCTCTGATTTGGCCGATGTTTGTAAAATGGAAAAAATTCCTTTTTGAAAGCTTGAGGTCGCGCCCGGAAAGGAAGGCGGCTGGGTAGCCGTCGACTCGATTCTTTGGACTATAAATGGAGGAGGTGGCTTCGTGCTGAAGGGGGGGAACTGTGTTTGGTGTGGCGGCTGTTGGGTGGAGGCTGGATCTGTCGAGAGGCAGAGAAAGCTGCCGGAGGCGGGTTGGAATTGTGCTTGCAGCAACAAGGAGCGGCTCTGTTTTCTGGATTTCTGTTCTGGACAGGCGGCTGTCCAGAAAGGTCGGCGGGGGAAGAACTGGAGTGCATTGTTCTGTGAGAGAGGACGGTTTTTGGTGGAGGCGTATCTGCTTTTCTGGGTTCTGTTCGAGGTGGCCGGAATCGGGAGAGGAGGAGGCCGGAGTTGCTCTGTCGAGAGACAAAACAGAGCAGACTTCTGCTCGAGGGTCGACTGGGCAAACGGGAGAGAATTTACAACTGGTGACAAGGAGGATCTGGTCTGTAATTGAGAGATGCAGAACTGATTCTGTGGAGTCGGCAAAACTGTTCTGTTTCTCGAGAGGGGGCAGAATTGCTGGTCGAGATTGATAGGGCTGCTTTGCTTTGGCTGGAATTGGGGACTGTCTACTCTGTTCGAGAGAAAGAGTAGAACGGTTGAGGCGTGCAGTTGAGAGACTATTGCTGAAGGTGGAGGAAAGAGGAAAGCAGGACGGGATTACAAACAGGCTGAAAGCAGCAGAACACATGATTTTTCTTTATTATTTTATCTTCTGTTTAGTTAATTTCTGTGCTTTTAGTTTAGTTGAACAATTGATTGCTTAAAAAGAAAATAAAAATTAGAACTTTACATTTCATTACTACTTGCTACGTACTCTAGAATTAGGTTGAATATCTTACTAAATCTCTGAGGGATCGACCTCGTAGCCACTATTCTGCTATAGATTCGTGCGCTTGCGAGTATTACATTAAAATTTACATCAAGTTTTTGGCGCCGTTGCCGGGGACTACGTAGGATAATTTACCAAATTCTTAGAGTAGTTTAGTTTAGTTTAATTTAGTTAATTTTTGTTGCTTATCAGTGTTTTGTCTTTTTTGTAGGAGTAAGAGAAAACGCGGAATTCTCGCCAACGTTGGAAGGGCCACCCCTTCCCCTCGTTTGCATTCTTTTACCTTCTCTTTTAATTTTTCTAGGTGCTTAGTATTTTTATATTTCTTTCTGTGATTGCTTGCTTGTGTTAGTTGCAATTTTTAGGTTTGTTCTAGATAGTTGATTTTTAGTGTCGTTAATTAGTGTATGCTTGGTCGTCGGTCACTGGGTGAAAAGCTTGCACCTCTTGACCTAGAAATTGAAAGAACTTTCAAAGCAAGATTAAAACATACAATGGATGTCACACATCAATTAGGTAACATGGAAAATGAGAATGTGAGGAAGACACTAAAAGATTATTCATCCCCCATTCAATTCAACTCACCTTCCTGCATAGTGTTGCCGCTCACCACGGCACACCACTTTGAGTTGAAACTAGGGGTGATGCAACTCTTGCCCACATTCTATGGTTCCAATAAAGAAGATCCCTATAATCATGTTAAAGAGTTCCTTGACATTTGTGCTACATTTAAATTCCAAAATTTCTCTGATGAATCTGTTAGGTTGCGCCTCTTTCCCTTTTCTTTGAAAGAAAAAGCGAAAGCTTGGTTGAACTCTTTAGAAGTTGGAACGATTAGGAGTTGGGATCAATTAGCTGAAAAATTTTTGAACAAATTCTTCCCTGTTCATAAAACTCATGCCCTTCGTAGAGAAATTACAAATTTCATGCAGAAGGAGGGTGAACACTTTTATGAGTGTTGGGAAAGATGGAAGAATTTGCTCCTTAAGTGTCCACACCATGGCTTTTTAAAGTGGCAACAAGTTCAATTCTTCTATGACGGTTTAACACCTCAGAACAGTCAAATGGTTGATGCCGCTAGTGGTGGGTCAGTGATGATGAAGAGTGCCGAAGAAGCATGGGATTTTATTGAGACTCTATGCGAGAATTCTCAGCAATGGGATTGCTCAAGTAGAGTTGACAGAACGTTTCCTTTTCAAAAGAAAGGAGGCGTATATGAGGTAGACAATAATGCACATTTGATTTCCAAGATCGACAGCCTGACACAACGCTTTGATGCGTTGATGTCTGCCGGTGGGCCCCAAATGCCATCACATGTCAATGTGTGTGCTAGTTGCTCTAACCCCTCCCATGTCACACAAAACTGTCCCTCTAACACCTCTGGAGTGGAATACAATAGTGATCAGGCTAATGCTATAAATGCCTTTCCTCGACCTGGCAATAACCCATATTCGGAAACTTATAACCCAGGTTGGGCTAGGCATCCCAATTTTTCATGGTCCAAAGGACCACATCAAGGAGGACCTCCAGGGTACCCTCCCAATCAATCTTACCCTCAACAAGTTCAAACATTCCCTACACAACCCAAGAAACCATCTCTTGAGGATACTTTGAATTTGTTCATGCAAAGCTCTCTACAATTTCAAAAAGATACCCAACATTCTTTACATGCCAACTCGCAAGCAATTGCGAAGCTGGAACTTCAAATGGGTCAATTGGCTTCTGCATTAAATGAGAGGGAAAAAGGTAGGTTCCCTAGTCAACCTGTAGCAAATCCCAAAGGACAATTTGAAGTGGGATCTAATTCGTGTCAAGAACACCCTCCAGCGCAAGTTAAAGCCATAACTACACTTAGGAGTGGAAAACAAATTGACAATAATGTTGAACTACCTAAGACTGCCATAGACACAACTGTTAGAAAGGGTGAGGACCAAGAGAGCACCACTAGACCAGACGTGAGTCCTAATACATCGAAGAAGAGCCTAGAAGCTTCTTCGTGTCCTGAGTCTAGTCATATGCCACCCTATATACCCAAGGCACCTTTTCCTCAAAGACTTGCAAAAACATCTCAAGGGAACAAACTTGATGAGACAATGGAAATTTTTAAGAAAGTACAAATCAATATTCCATTGCTCGATGCTATTAAGCAAGTTCCCGCTTATGCAAGATTCTTAAAAGACATGTGCACCCAGAAAAGAAAACTGAATGCACACAAGAAAGTGTTTCTCACTGAACAAGTTAGCTCAATTCTTAAGTATAACACTCCTCCTAAGTTTAAAGATCCAGGATGCCCCACAATTTCATGCGTTATAGGAAACCATACTGTGGAGAGGGCATTGTTGGACTTAGGGGCTAGTGTCAATTTGCTGCCATTCTCTGTTTATGAGCAACTTGGTTTAGGAGAGTTGAAACCGACTACCATAACACTGCAACTTGCAGACAGATCAGTTAAAGTCCCACGCGGTGTTATTGAGGATGTTCTGGTTCAGGTGGATAAATTTTACTTCCCAGTAGACTTTATTGTCTTAGATACCCAACCTGTACAGAATCCTGGTAGTCAGATTCCAGTGATTTTGGGAAGGCCATTCTTAGCCACATCCAATGCCATAATAAATTGTAGAAATGGGGTTATGAAGTTGTCTTTTGGCAATTTAAAGGTCAAACTCAATGTCTTTAATGTTAGACAACAACCCCCGGAGACGGATGATTCTTTTGCAGTGAATATGATTGACAGTTTAGTAGAGGAATCCCTGCAAACTGTTTTAAATGATGATCCCCTCCAGACATGTTTAACTCATTTTGGCTTAGACTTTGACATCGAAGGGTCTATTAGAGACGTCAATGCATTGCTTGACTCTACCCCTATTTTGGACCCGACCAAATGGACAGCCAGGGTGGAACCTCTTCCAGTTTCCGAGTCTAAACTTGTCCCATCTATTGAAAAACCACCCCAACTTGACCTAAAACCATTGCCAGATACACTTAAATATGCGTTTTTAGGTTCTTCTGATACCTTGCCTGTTATCATCTCTTCAGACCTTGATTCAGAACAGGAAGGCAAGTTGCTTGATGTTCTTCGCGAACATAAGACAGCTTTGGGGTGGACAATAGCAGACATTAAGGGTATAAGTCCTGCTCTGTGTATGCATCACATTTACCTTGAGGAGCATGCGAAATCTTCCCGTGAAATGCAACGCAGACTTAACCCTAATATGAAGGAGGTCGTCAGAACCGAGGTGCTAAAATTGTTAGATGTTGGCATCATTTACCCCATATCCGATAGTACTTGGGTCAGCCCAGTTCAGGTTGTTCCTAAGAAGTCAGGAATCACAGTAGTCAAAAATGATAATAATGAATTCGTCCCCACCCGAATGACCACTGGGTGGCGGGTTTGTATTGACTACAGAAAATTGAACTCGGTCACAAGGAAAGATCACTTTCCTTTGCCATTCATTGATCAGATGCTTGAGAGACTTGCTGGGCATAGCTACTATTGCTTTTTAGATGGCTATTCAGGCTACAATCAAATTCCTATTGCTCCAGAGGATCAAGAAAAGACCACATTCACTTGTCCTTTTGGAACATATGCATATCGTCGCATGCCATTTGGGTTATGTAATGCACCCGCCACATTCCAGCGGTGCATGATGAGCATATTTTCAGATATGGTTGAACGATTTCTTGAAATTTTCATGGATGACTTCTCGGTGTTTGGATCCTCTTTCGATGAATGTTTACACCACTTGTCTCTTGTCTTGGCAAGGTGTAAAGAAACAAATCTTGTGCTAAATTGGGAGAAATGTCACTTTATGGTTCGTCAAGGGATAGTTCTGGGGCATGTTATTTCTAATAAAGGAATTGCAGTTGATAAGGCCAAAGTTGACTTAATTTCAAGCCTGCCTCCACCAAAATCAGTAAAGGAGGTTCGATCTTTTCTTGGCCATGCTGGGTTCTACAGAAGATTCATCAAAGATTTTAGCAAAATTTCAAGACCTTTGTGCAATTTGCTTGCTAAAGAAACTCATTTTGTCTTTGATGATGATTGCTCTAAAGCGTTTGATCAACTCAAGCAATTTCTCACATCTGCACCCATCATCCAACCACCGGACTGGAATTTACCTTTTGAGCTTATGTGTGATGCATCCGATTATGCGGTTGGAGCTGTCTTGGGGCAGCGGGTGAATAAGATACCCCATGTCATCTACTATGCAAGTAGAACTCTCAATGATGCTCAGCTCAATTATTCTACTACAGAAAAAGAGTTGTTGGCTGTAGTTTTTGCTCTAGACAAGTTCCGATCATATCTCTTAGGATCCAAGGTCATAGTGTTTTCAGATCATGCAGCTTTGAAATATCTTCTTTCAAAGAAAGACACTAAACCTCGTTTAATTCGTTGGGTCCTATTACTTCAAGAGTTTGATATTGAGATAAGAGATAAGAAAGGGTCTGAAAATGTTGTTGCTGATCACTTGTCTAGACTTATTGACGAGTCTGCTGAGGAACCCTTACCTTTGAATGAGTCATTCCCTGATGAACAACTTTTTGCTGTCTCTCAATTGCCTTGGTATGCTGATATTGTTAATTATCTTGTCACAACTCAACTTCCTGATCATTGGACAAAACAAGATAAGTCCAAATTCTTCGCCGAGGTTAAGCATTTCTTCTGGGATGATCCATACCTGTTCAAGTATTGCCCAGATCAAATCATTAGGAGATGTGTGCCGGAGCATGAAGTTCATAGTATCATTTCTTTTTGCCATGCTCATGCATGTGGTGGCCATTTCGGTGCGAAAAAGACTGCTGCAAAAATTTTGCAGAGTGGTTTCTATTGGCCTACTTTATTCAAAGATACTCATGAATTTTGCACAAAATGTGACAGATGCCAACGTATGGGTACATTATCACGTAGGTCCATGATGCCCCTTACTAACATTCTGATTGTTGAACTTTTTGATGTTTGGGGTATTGACTTCATGGGCCCATTTCCTCCATCGTTTGGTTATCTATACATCCTTGTTGCTGTAGATTATGTTTCCAAATGGGTAGAGGCCATTCCCTGCAAAACAAATGATCATAAAGTGGTGGTTCGGTTCTTGAAAGAAAACATATTTTCTCGTTTTGGAACCCCTCGGGCAATTATAAGTGATGGAGGTACACATTTTTGCAATAGAGCTTTTGAATCACTTCTGAAAAAGTACTCCATTACTCATAAAATTGCAACTCCATATCATCCGCAGACTTGTGGACAAGTAGAAGTTTCAAATAGGGAAATTAAACGCATTCTTGAGAAAACGGTTCGTCCCGATCGAAAGGATTGGTCTGACAGATTAAATGATGCATTGTGGGCTTACCGTACTGCTTTTAAGACACCAATTGGAATGTCTCCCTATAGACTTGTATTTGGAAAACCTTGTCATTTACCTGTGGAATTAGAACATCGTGCTTATTGGGCCATCAAAACTTTTAACTTTGATATGGACAAGGCTGGAACACTTCGCAAATTGCAACTCAATGAACTAGATGAAATTCGTAATGAGGCTTATGAGAATGCGAAGATTTACAAAGCGAGGACCAAAGTTTTTCATGATCAGTCAATCATGAGGAAGTCATTTGAGCCCGGTCAAAAAGTTTTGCTCTATAACTCCAGGTTACATCTTTTCCCAGGAAAACTCCGTTCCCGATGGTCTGGACCTTTCATTGTGCACAAAGTATTTTCCCATGGAGCGGTTGACATTCAAAACCCTAAAGATGGAACTATTTTCAAAGTGAATGGGCAAAGATTAAAACCATATTTAGAGGGTCTTACTGAAAGAGAGGAGATTGTTCTAGATTTGGATGAACCTAATGCTCCTACATGATTTTTGGTTACGTCTGGCTGAAGACGTAAAACTTAGCGCTCTTGGGAGGCAACCCAAAAAAAAAAAAATTTTGGTTTTTGATAGCTATTTATTTGTTTAAAATTTAGGTTGTTGATTCATGTGTGGGGATGCTACAATTTAGGTTTGGGGGTGTATTTTATTTTTCCATATTTTGTACTTACTCCTCATTCTTAGTTTGTGTGTTTCAATGCTCTACATCTACCATGCGGCATCTTCATTCAGGTGATTTCTTTCCTTACACTCCTTTTCTTTTACTCGTCATTGTGATATTTATTTTGGTCAACATTGAGGGCAATGTTTCGTTTAGGTTTGGGGGTGTAGAAAAGAAAAGTAGTATTCCTTTGGTTTTTATTAAAAATAAAAAAAAAAAACACATAAAAATTTACTTAGTTTTAGGTTGTTTGTTAGTATTTTTCTTAAGTTTTGATAGTTTATCCCTTTATGATGCATACTTCAATTTTTAAGAGATTAATTTGCATTGGAAGTGTGAGTAAGTATACTGGAGGATAGAGAACTTAACTGAGCAGTATCTTTCTGTTACAGTCCTCTTGGAACATGTGCTTGAGCTAATAAAACTCACTCACACACACTAGTTACATAAAGTAATACAGTCTAGAGATTTGTTGAATGCTAATTTACAGTGGGATATCTTTAGTCAGAGTCATTGGTTGATATGTGGTTGTCTGTTGAGCTTAAAAGATCATGATAGACCATTTACTTGGCTATGGCAAAGGATTGGAACCGGAAATAGGTTGAGAGTATAATACAGCCTGGACAAAATAAAGATGTGTTGAAAATATGAATGCTGAAAAAAAAAATGCGAAAAAATGAAAACAAAATAAAAGAAAAGGGGCTGCTTGACTTTATAGGATTAACTTAGGCTGATGCTCGGGCCCGAAGCGGTCTTCTTAAAACCTAATGCCCTAAGCCAACTGGTTGGGAGTCATTGGCCTGAGTCATTGCTAAACCTAAGCATCTTGAAGTCAGGCCTTACACAGTCCTAGCAAAAAAAAAGAAAAAAAAAAGGTCTGTGGTGTATTATCCTCTCAAATCTAGAATGTTGGACCCGAAGGAGGCGCGCAGATTTGTGCTATCATGAACCTAAAGATTACGATGACTGTGTTGATTCTGATGTTCTTTGGTTAATGGGTAACACTGGATCTGTATAAAACAGAGATTTAGAATGTATTGCTACAATGTTCTACACTCTTACTATATAAAGTATCATGCTATATTCTATTGAGCAGAAATTTCCAAGATGAAGGTGTAGAATAAAACCACTTACTTGAGGGCTTCTATATTCCAGTTGATTATAAATCCAAGTACATGTGGTTGATTTTCTTAACCATTGCAGTTTGCATTTGAAGGGATATTAGGATTGTTTATTTTGTAGTGATTTTCTATTTCTTTGTACACTTAGATTAAATAGATTGATTTCATAAATACATGTTTGTGGGTAGCATGGCTGCAAACCCTCACGAGACTTCACTCGTCCAGCCAGGGACACCTGGGGGTTTAAAAGGCTTGTTGCATGCGCTAAATGCAATCGCGATTTCCTGCGAAAGTGGATTAGTTAGATTTCTTTTCTTTGTTTTGTTTGGTTTTGTTTTGCTCGAGGACTAGCAAAATGTAGGTTTGGGGGTATTTGAGATATGGAAAATATACACATTTTTATATGCCTTTCTACCTATTTGTTAGTCGTATTTTTAGTTAGAATAAGGATAATTAATGTTTATCTGTGTTAAGTGAGTAATTTGGAGTTTAATGAATAAACACGCTTAATTGAGTTATTTAGATGCATTAATTGGTTTTAATAGATTCATGTTTTATTATGCGTCTAATTACGATTTATTTTATTTATGCAGGTCTTAGAGCTCCATGTTTCAGATTAACAAATACGCGTCAATCAGCTCATATGAAGAGATCGAAGATCCGGCGGCTGAGATTGATACGGCGGGTTTTAATTAAGAAAAAGAAAAAAAAAAGAAAAAGAGAATTGAACCGGCCGGTCTGGTTCTGGTCCGGTTCAAGTAAAAAAAAAAAGAAAGCGACCCGAGCCCGATGGCTCGGGCGCTGGGAGCTTGGAACAGAACAGAGCTCGTGCTCTGTTCTGCCGGAGAGTGAAGGAGGCTGAAATTCCGGCGACCGCCGGCGGTGGGTCTTGCTCCGGCGACGATGGCGGTCTGTTTGTGACGGCGGGACGACGACGACGGAGGAAATTCCGGCGAAGTGAGGCTGCAGTCAGGCGACAAAAGAACGAAGAGGCTTGAGCAGGGGATCGCCATAAATCCGGCGAGTTGACGGCGTTTCCGGCGGTGGGTCTCATTTCCGGCGATGCGACGGTGACGATCTTGCCTCGACTTGGAAGGGAGGAAAGACGGCAAGCTCTGATTTGGCCGATGTTTGTAAAATGGAAAAAATTCCTTTTTGAAAGCTTGAGGTCGCGCCCGGAAAGGAAGGCGGCTGGGTAGCCGTCGACTCGATTCTTTGGACTATAAATGGAGGAGGTGGCTTCGTGCTGAAGGGGGGGAACTGTGTTTGGTGTGGCGGCTGTTGGGTGGAGGCTGGATCTGTCGAGAGGCAGAGAAAGCTGCCGGAGGCGGGTTGGAATTGTGCTTGCAGCAACAAGGAGCGGCTCTGTTTTCTGGATTTCTGTTCTGGACAGGCGGCTGTCCAGAAAGGTCGGCGGGGGAAGAACTGGAGTGCATTGTTCTGTGAGAGAGGACGGTTTTTGGTGGAGGCGTATCTGCTTTTCTGGGTTCTGTTCGAGGTGGCCGGAATCGGGAGAGGAGGAGGCCGGAGTTGCTCTGTCGAGAGACAAAACAGAGCAGACTTCTGCTCGAGGGTCGACTGGGCAAACGGGAGAGAATTTACAACTGGTGACAAGGAGGATCTGGTCTGTAATTGAGAGATGCAGAACTGATTCTGTGGAGTCGGCAAAACTGTTCTGTTTCTCGAGAGGGGGCAGAATTGCTGGTCGAGATTGATAGGGCTGCTTTGCTTTGGCTGGAATTGGGGACTGTCTACTCTGTTCGAGAGAAAGAGTAGAACGGTTGAGGCGTGCAGTTGAGAGACTGTTGCTGAAGGTGGAGGAAAGAGGAAAGCAGGACGGGATTACAAACAGGCTGAAAGCAGCAGAACACAGGATTTTTCTTTATTATTTTATCTTCTGTTTAGTTAATTTCTGTGCTTTTAGTTTAGTTGAACAATTGATTGCTTAAAAAGAAAATAAAAATTAGAACTTTACATTTCATTACTACTTGCTACGTACTCTAGAATTAGGTTGAATATCTTACTAAGTCTCTGAGGGATCGACCTCGTAGCCACTATTCTG
This sequence comes from Houttuynia cordata, assembly GCA_039654745.1. Classification (NCBI taxonomy): domain Eukaryota; kingdom Viridiplantae; phylum Streptophyta; class Magnoliopsida; order Piperales; family Saururaceae; genus Houttuynia; species Houttuynia cordata. Next base: position 17,203,706 of record CM077506.1, read on the forward strand.
CTATAGATTCGTGCGCTTGCGAGTATTACATTAAAATTTACATCACGGATCCGTAATATTTTCTTTTGACCGAATATACTCAATGGAAATTATTCCAATAGAGAGTAATTGTTTTATGGTATTATGCCTCCGACGTATATGTCGAGACTTACCATTATACAAGTTACTTTGTGCTCTTCCTATAGCAGATTGACTATCACAATAGATACATATAGGTGGCACAGGTTTCCCCCACATTGTAATATCTTCTAAAACATGACGAAGCCACTCAGCTTCTTTACCTGCTTTATCAAGTGCAATGAATTCTGATTCCATTATGGACCTTGCAATGCACGTTTGTTTAGAAGATTTCTAAGACACTGCTGCACCTCCAATAGTAAAGACATATCCACTTGTGGATTTAGAGTCTCTTGTATCAGATATCCAATTTGCATCACAGTACCCCTCTAGTACTGCTGGATATCTCGTATAATGCAGTCCATAGTCCAAGGTATATCTTAGATATCTAAGAACCCTGACTAGAGCCTTCCAGTGGTCTTCCCCTGGATTGCTATTATATCTACTCAGTTTACTTACTGAGTATGCAATGTCCGGTCTCGTACAATTCATGAGGTACATGAGACTTCTAATAATTTGAGAATATTGGAGTTGTGATATGCTCTCACCCGTGTTTTTGCTTAAATGCAATGTCACATCTACAGGTGTTCTCGCTGGATGATTATCATTCTCATTAAATTTGTCTAGGATTTTTGTAATGTAATGAGATTGAGATAATACATATCTGTCAGATGTTCTAGTGATTTTCATGCCTAGTCTAACATCTGCAACACCCATATCCTTCATGTCAAACTGTTTGTTTAACATCCTCTTAGTAGCTTTAATGATATTATCATTGCTACCGATAATGAGCATATCATCCACATAGAGGCATACTATAACATAGCCTTCAGGCCTAGATTTGACATAAATACATTTGTCACATTCATTGATTTTGAATTCAGTTGACATCATCATTTTGTCAAATTTTTCATGCCATTGCTTAGGTGCTTGTTTAAGCCCATAAAGAGATTTAACAAGTCTGCACACTTTGTTTTCTTGACCCGGTACAACAAACCCTTCAGGTTGTTGCATATATATTTCCTCATTCAAGTCACCATTCAAGAATGCTATTTTTACATCCATTTGATGTATTTCAAGATTATACAAAGTAGCCATAGTAATTAACATCCTAATGGAAGTTATTCTTGTGACTGGTGAATATGTATCAAAATAATCTTGATCTTCCTTTTGCTTGTATCCTTTGATAACAAGTCTTGCTTTATATTTGTCAATTGATCCATCAGCCTTCATCTTCCTCTTGAAGATCCACTTGTATCTGAGAGGTTTACTCCCTGGAGGTAGATCTACCAACTCCCAAGTATGATTTTGCATAATGGATTCAATTTCACTATTTACAGCCTCCTTCCAATATTGTACTTCAGGAGAGGACATGGCTTCCTTAAAGCTTTGAGGCTCATTTTCTAACAAATAAGTTAGAAAATCTGGACCAAAGGATTTTGATGTTCTAGCACGTTTACTACGTCTAGGTTCATCATCTTCTCCCTCTTGGTCTTCACTATTGTCCGTTGCAATTTTAAGAGAACTTTCAATTTGTGTAGAATTCTAAGGAAAAATATGTTCAAAAAATGAAGCATTCCTTGATTCAATTACAATATTGACATTTACATCAGGAATATCCGATTTATGAACAAGAAATCGATATGCACTACTATTATTGGCATAACCAATGAATACGCAATCAATGGTCTTTGGTCCAATTTTAATCCTCTTGGGATTAGGAACCGCCACTTTTGCTAGACACCCCCACACTTTTAAGAAGTTGTAGGAAGACTTTCGACCTTTCCATAACTCATATGGTGTTTGCAAGGTTTTCTTATGAGGTATTTTGTTGAGAATATAATTGGCTGAAAGCAAAGCTTCCCCCCACATGTTCTGAGGTAACCCATAACTGATTAACATGGCATTCATCATTTCTTTTAAAGTTTTATTTTTTCGTTCAGCAACTCCATTTTGCTCTGGTGAATAAGGTGTCATGGTTTGGTGTATAATACCATGTTGTGAACAGAATTCACCAAAAGGTGATTCGTATTCCCCACCTCTATCACTTCTTAGAACTTTTATTTTCTTGCCAAGTTGATTCTCAACCTCTGTTTTATATAATATAAACATGTTTATAGCCTCATCTTTACTTCTCAGCAAGTATACATAACAATAACGGGTGCAATCGTCAATAAATGTAATAAAGTATTTTTTACCTCCTTTTGTTTGAACAAGTTTTAAGTCACAGACATCGCTATGAATTAACTCAAGAGGTTCAGTACATCTTTCCATACTTTGAAACGATTTCCTTGTTAATTTAGATTCCACACAAGTTTGACACTTATGATTAAAGTCAACATTAAATTTAGGCAGATATTCCATATTAATCAATCTTCGTAAAGCATTATAATTAACATGTCCTAATCTACCATGCCACACATCACATGAATCAATCATATAAGAGGAAGAAGCATTCTCATTCATAACATTAGCAACAGATATAATAGATAAAACATTGAGCTTAAAAAGCCCTTAATTTAGGTACCCTTTTCCCACGTACATCCCACCCTTGGTCAAAACAAATTTGTCCGACTCAAATATCAACTTGAAGCCATTCTTGCTCAGCAATGATCCAGACACTAAATTCTTTCGAATTTCTGGCACATGCATCACATTGTTGAGCGTAAGTTCTTTGCTCGAAGTCATCTTAAGCACCACTTTTCCAATTCCTTCAACCTTGGCAGTAGAAGAGTTGCCCATAAACAGTTGTTCACCATTTTCCACAGAGTGATAAGTAGAGAACATCCTCCTGTTTGTGCACACATGATGGGTAGCCCCAGTATCCACCCACCATTCCCTATCATTAGTGACCAAATTCACTTCTAAAATCACAGCAGAAAGATTGATGTCATGCACATTGGTGGAGAGATTCTCCACTTCGGTCATGTGGGCTTGTGCCTTCTTCTTCTTGAAACCATCTTGTTTCTTCCGTTTGTAACAATCCTTAGCCTTATAGCCCACCTTGTCACACACATAGCACTTGCCCTTGAACTTGTTGTTGTTGGAGTCATTGTTTGACTAACCCCCAGGATGCTTCCTCTTTTTGTTGGTAAAGCCATTGCTTTTGTGCCCTTGTTCCATAACATTTACTTTGGCCTCCATGCCATGACCCCCAGTTTTCTTTTCAGAAGAACGGTTGTCCTCTTCAATCCTTAACCACACAATCAGATCTTCCAAGTTCATCTCCTTCCTCTTATGCTTTAAGTAATTCTTGAAATCCTTCCAGGATGGTGGTAGTTTTTCAATTATTGCTGCCACTTGGAAAGACTCACTTAAAGTCATGTCTTCTGCATGAATTTCATGAAGGATAACTTGTAGATCTTGAACTTGATTGATCACAGTCTTAGAGTCCACCATTTTGAAGTCCAAAAATTTGCCAACCACGAATTTCTTCGTTCCAGCATCTTCAATTTTGTACTTCTTGTCCAAAGACTCCCACAGTGACTTAGCACTTGTCATCGAGCTGTACACATTATATAATGTGTTGTCCAATCCGTTAAGGATATAATTTCGTCATAATAAATCTGCATGTTTCCATGCATCTACTGCCGCAACAGCCGTTTTGTCTTCCAGTTTCTTCTCAGTGAGAACGGGTACTTCCTCTTTAAAGAATCGGGCCAAATTCAGCGTGGTAAGATAGAACAACATTTTCTGTTGCCATCTTTTGAAATCCACACTACTGAATTTTTCTGGTTTCTCCCCTTTAACTTGAATAGGAGCATTCACCGGAGTGGGAATCAGTACCGGAGTGAAGTTCTCAGTAGCCATTTCTGTAACTTTGCAAATCACATAAGATTATCTCAGTAAAATACAGTAATTAATAAGAAGATTATCTCAATAAAATACAGTAATTACAGTACAAATGACAGACAGTACAACACAGTAATAAAAAACAACAATAATACATTCTGTCTTAAGATTGTTATTAATATTACTTTACTGCTACTGTCTTAAGGATGATAGATCTATGTACCTTTGCAAAGATGATAATAAATCCGTTAGAAGAAGGTTATGATCGAATCAAGCGAAGCACTTTGTCCTTAAGACAGAATGCGCCCTCCCTACGGTGCTTAGGACTCGTGGGCATCTGCCTCCCAGGATAAGACGATCAACCACGTACTGTAGGAGCACACCAAACAGCACGCTCAGCGAACCACAGATGTGTTATGCTTTCACAGAATAGTGGAGAAAGAAAGAAGATGAAGTGCAGGAAAAATCCTTACAGAAAAACCCATTTTTACAAGCTTTTATAGAAATCCCGTTAAAGCCCGTTGAAAACACACCGTTTCCCATTAAAGCCCGTTGAAACCCTTTCCCGTTAAACGAACGCGTCTGTCCGTTAACGGTCATAATAAAACAGACCCGTTTTGGTTGAACCAAAATAAATTAGAAAACCAAACCATTGAATTTGTCCTAAAATAATATTATCTTGTTGACCCAACCCAACCCGACCCAACCCGGCAGGCCGCGCGTGCGAACCGAACCGAACCGAGCGGGCCGGCCGGACGGACGACGGCGGCGGCGATGGCGTGCGCGCGTGTAGGTTAGCCCACCTAGGTGCATGGGTCCAACATCTCTCTCCCCCACAAAAGTGGGGTGGCCCTTGGGCCTAACTTCTAAGGCCAACCTTGGACCTTATATACCATCTACAACTCCTCTTTGGTGTGGATGTGGGACTATTCATCCTTCACCCAATTCACTCATTCATATCATAATAAGTGGGTTTTAATATGGGTTTTAATTCCTCTTTAATACCCACTTCTAACACAATATACTCTTCCAAAATATTCATAATAGCAAGCTACCTAAAAAGTTCTCATCTATTTCGATCTAGGCATAATATGTAATCGATTTTTTGGCGTTCATCTCATTACCTCCCTGTGTGGAGAACGATCTTACAAATAGAGGAATCATACAACAAAAAAAATTCGATGGAAAATCTTGTTTCTTCGTAGAAAATAAGAAAGATTCTGTCACTTTGAAAAATGTTTGTAAGTCCTCAAGAGGTATCATGAAAAAAATACAAAAAAGGTCCAAGTAAGACCCTTAGAGCAGCTAGATGTGACAACCTGAAAAGTAGTACAAAAAAATTTATCGATTGACCTAAATCAGGAAAGTAAAACTCGAATTGGAATTCTTTAATTGAATGAATTGATTTTTGTGTTATGTTACATTTCTTAATTTTAGTAGGAATGCGATTTGACAAGTTTTCTTTTTTAGCTAGCCCTGTGCCAGGGATGAGTCAGCCTAAAACAGAAGTATCCGGTATTCCTGTCCTTGGGCTCATATGCAAGAAAGGCATGCCATCTTTGAATCAGTTTTGTCCTCAAGTCCTTATGGAATAATGCATTTTGGTTCTTCATTACACCAGTATCCATAGTAATATATGAGAGAAGCAACGCTTAATAAGCTAAAATTGCCTTAAAAGGCTCAGTAAAAAGTTTCATATTGGAAATATGCTCACTTACTCAAGATAATGTTTAATGTTTCATAAAATCACAATTTGTCTAAACAGGGATATCGATTACTTTTAACCAATCGTAAGTTTCATGCTGAGCGAAGTACTCTGTGGAAATGATGAAGAAGAACTAATTTTTCAATAACTCCCTCTTCAAAAAGCCATTTAAATACAGTGCCCTCAGCTACCTGTTTTAATGATCTCGAGAAACTTGATATATAATGGGTTCAAATTTGTTTGTCTGAAACTATGAATGCATTAACAAGAGCCAACAACAGCAAGTCGGCGCATTAAGTCTCTTTATCATTAGACAAACTTTTTTTGGGTAATTATCATTAGACAAACTTGATAATTTAGGACTAAGAGGGATACAAAGCAAACATTGACGAATGCCACACATGTGAAGTTTGATAATTCAGGACTGAGAAGGATCGATGAATGCCACATATGTGAAGTGAAAGCATGGGAAGCAAAAGTGCTACTGAGAAAATTGAGTACATACCAGATTTGATACAAAAAGGAATAACTAGTTGATGCATTAAAGGACAAGATGCAAATGATCTCCACGATTCCAAGTCTTATGTAGATGATTTCATTCCTTCATTTGGTACAGTATTATAATGGGCATGACACCAAGTACCATTTTTACAGTTTGAATCATTCAAAAGCAATGAAACAAATTGCTTACATGAAAAAGGCTTGCTAGACAAGACAAAAATCATTGCAAGACAAAAACTTGCCTAGGAGACAACAATCAGCACATGACATACATTTTATCTCATGTGCAACAATTGAATGATTCTTCTTTTTACATTTTGCAAAATGAACTAGGAAGCCATCTAATGTAGATATGTACATCAGGCTTCACATCTCATCAATTGCATCCAACATGACGACTTGTGGCTACTGGTTTGTTGCACTTTGCACAACTTCACCGATTTGCTGAAGCCATTCCCGGATGCTACAATACAAAAAGTTAACTATCGGGATATCTATATATAGATAGAAAGCCAATGAAGGTGAAGAAAAAAAAATTCTTCATTGTTTCAATCAGCTGCAGGTGACTTGAACAGAAAGTTTTTTCATGACGTTTGGGCATGGATCTCCTCCAAAAACCTCAGGGGCTACAGTAACGGAGCACCATTGCTGCCCAACACAGTTCTGCATATCAAGTTTTTTATGCTTTTAGTACACCACTTGAAGCTATAATGAAGGCTTAGAAGAGAACACTATAAGTAAATTTTAAATGTACCTTCTCAAAGGCATTCCACGATTTGTGGGCATGACAGCTTCCCTGCTTGTAGTTCCCGCATTCTCCTTCAGGTGTCCCAAAGCTAGCAAACTTAATACCTGAGATTTTCTGCCCCGGAGAACATGACAGATGAGCTTTGGGCCTGCGATAGGCTCCAAGACGCCAATTCGTTAGTGCCGGCTGCCACTCAGAAATATCAGCACAGACACTCTCTACTTTTCGTCCCACTAAAGAAATCCCACTTGGGTCTCCACCCCACTCTTCTAACACAACCAATAGATTCCCAGCTGGCTGCAACCAGGAACGAGGGACATGATACCTGAAATAGCACATGTAAGTTCACAGCCATTCAACTAGCAACTATTAAGGAGAGGAATGAAAATATATACAACATAGTACCATCTTTGGGAGGCCTCTCCACAGTTTGTTTGGCATTTTTTCTCAGTGTAGGTCCCCTTATAATTACACTCCCCACAGGTGCCAGATGCTTTATAAGCAGGCCAATATCGTCCAACATTCTGTCCATTTATCCAAATCTGACCTTTTCCCATGCTGTCCATATCCAAAGCCAAGGCATCCTGGCCTTCTGGTGCATCGAAAGTAGTCTGAAGAAAAAAAGATGAAATAAAGAGATGGAAATAAACTGTCTTTTAATATGAAGAATTAACTTAACTCTGTTATCAACTGGATACTAACTTTCCTTGCCAATGTGCTTTCATGAAAGAACTCACCTTATACCAAGTTAAAGGCTGTTTTTGAGCCAATAATGTTCCTTCAACCCATTCTACTGAGGAACTCCCACTGAGAGAATGAAGTTGTAATGTTTCCCCTTCCAAACCAACCTGCGAAAGGAAATTAAATTACCAACATGCCAAATTATGAAAAATTAAAAACAAAATGACCGACTATTTTAAAGAACTCACCTTGTAAGACCATTTTTGCCATGTCAAATCTCGTCTTCCTTCATTAAGTCCATTCAACATTACAGGACCCAAAACTCCAGCATTCCATGTCTCAAAATGTGGACCGACATTCTTAATGAAGAAAACAAAAGTTATCCTCATTTAAGCTGAATATCCTTATGTTCACTGATTCATAACTAAATGTTATGGAAAAAAGTTAACTAACCGGAAGGCCAACAGCAATACTCAGGATGGATATCTTATTACTACCCGCCCAAAGCTTCACATCGCTCGTAAAAGTCAGTTTGGGATTCTCCAAGCTCCCATAAACAGTTCCTGGAATACAGCGAGACTATTGATTATGATGAAAAAGCAATATTTGTTTTAGGTAAATAGAGAAGGGATTGAGAAAATAAGAAAAACAGCTCATATATATTTGCTGGGATTTAGGAACCGACCTGACAGCTGACCATTGATAAATACATGCAAAGCATGACCAGCTGATAGCACTGAAAGAACAGGGTCTTTCCCATTTTTCAAGAAATCTTCATCTAGATCAATTGTGACGCTGAGGAGATTGAGAAAGCATTAGTAAAGGAGAAAAACAAGATGTTCCTGTCAATGTCAATGGCAGAAATAATGCTTGAATTTTCCACTTACTCTGTCATGTACCACAAATAATCAGTGGCATCCCTCGTGACATTTATTTGCTCCAACAGTCCTACAGTTGTAAGTGTATCATCATGGTACGAGGCAGTTTCTTCATTATAGGACTTCCAAGAAAAGCCTTTCTCACTAACGGGGGCCATCACTATCTGTGAGCTCTGAGAACCTACCTGCTCAAATTCAGATTAGATGTTAGGTGTGAAGATTACCACAACTGAGTAATCAAATGAACTAAAGTGGATCCATGCACACCCTTGCTGTATTGAAGACCGTGTTTTTGCAATCTGGAAGGATGCTAATAGACCAAGGAGGAAGGTTGAAATGCATCCCTTCAAATGCCACTGTTGCATAAGAATTTGGGTTGTAGTTGGCCAAGAAAGCAGCACAAGCCCCTGATTTTGATTTGAAGACGTGAGCCTGAAGAGGCAATGGCTCGTTTAGTTTGAACGGCAATGGCAGCTACTAGGCGTTTAAGATAAAAGAAGGTAAGTTGCCGTTCAACCATACCTCTTCATAATTCCCAAGTCTTGTGACAATTGGATCACTTGACACCAAAGCTGCTTCAGACATCTTGATAGCTCTATGTAGATCTTTCAAGTGGCCCCATTTTGGTTGCCTCAGTATTCCTTGAGAAAGAGAAAGAAAAGTGAGGCACTTTTAGACATAAAACAAATGAAGTATCTATTGTTTGATGTGCATGAAACAATGCCTATCTACCATATTCATCAATTGGAGCATCATAGTCATAGCTCGTAGCAATAAAGGGGCCACCAGCTGTTCGTCCAAAATTTGTTCCCCCATGGTACTGCAGCAACAAAGTAACCCAGGTTTTGGTTACCTCTGAAAACAATTTCTAAACAACCCATCAACTCATATGGCTTTATAGGAACAACAGTAGTGACTAACCATATAGTAGTTGATGAATGAACCACCCTTTTGAATAAATCTTGCGACTGAAAATGCCAAGTCTTCCACTGGACGGTGAGGAACAGGACCACCAAACTCTGTAAACCTGCAAACTCAAGAAAGAAATATTTTAGGATAAAAGCTGTATGAAGCTTGGTGAAGTTATCGTCTTACTGAAGATTGCATAGGAACAACTAAACAGTACCATCCCGTCCAGGCTTCAGTCCACATTTTGGGTTTATAATCCTTATTTGGGGAGAAATAATCACAGTAAAAGCCATTGCAGGTGTTAATCTGTTGAAAATAATTAATGGAAAGTCAGATATACAGAGGACTTAAATTTAAGAATCACCAGGCTTACGACTATGATTTAGAAATCATTATCAGCTGACTGTTCCAAAGTAAACCATTGAGAAGGTGCTTAATAGAAAAACAACTGGCCACCACAGATTTTTATCATTTCAAATAAGAGGTTTACTAAATAAGAATTGAAGCTAAAATAATCTTATGCCAAAAACATTATTGTCATTATTTGGAGAAACCCGATGCGGAACCAAAGCAGTTAACTACAGACAAAAAATAACCGATAAATTTAGCTATCAGGTCCAACCAACAAAAGTTAAATCCAATATGGTGGGACCAAAGTAACCAACTAAATTTCAAGGAGGCAGCACATTTCTGTAAGTTAGTTGTATATTTGAGGGTAGCGGGAAACGAGACACTAATGCTATACTCTATAAAAAAAAATTTGAAGACAATTACAATTGGATCAGGAGCATCATCTTGTTTACACATGACCCATGGAACTCCAGTACCGAGATCAAGGGCCATATTTGCTGCCCACTCAGTGTAAGCCCGACCAGGAGCTCCTATCTCATACTCCATTGGCCCATACTCGTTCTCGATCTGTGTCGCAAAGAGAATAGCTTCCATCAATCTTTCCAAGGTAGAACAAATGAAAGCGAATAAAAAACTTTTTAACTTGAATCACATAAATGCAAACTAAGATCGAAAACTGAAATATTAGCTGAAGACTTTCATAAATCTATTACCTGAGACAGAATGATTGGACCCCCTTGTGATTCAAATAGGCCCTCTTCCTTCATCATACTGACAATCTTCTTCGTAAATCGTCCCATCGCAATCTGCATTGATGCTCATACTTTTTAATTGAAGACAAAAGGAAAATAGTACTTAACCAAGACATAAAAAGAATTGGATAGTAATTCTTTTTTTTTTAACATAGAAACTGTATATGAATCATGTTGAAATGTGAACCTTGAAAGGTTCGTTGTCAGTTCTGAAGCTGATGCCAGGAACATATTTCAACCAGACAGGAAAGCCTCTGCGAAGAAGAGATACATCAATAAACATTCAGCAATGCTGCATTACACTAAACATGAATAAGAAGACACAAAATTTACTATATTTTCCAACATTTCATGCAGTTACCCGAAATTCCATTCAGCGCAAACATACGGCCCAATCCGGAGATTAACATAGAGGCCGGCATCCTTCACCAACTTGATGAATTTCACCAGATCATACCTGTCCTCAAAGTAATACTACAGCACAGTAACCAGCAAAAGGAATAATTATGATTAGCAAAATAGAAAAAAAGCTTAAACTCGTTTTCCTTCAAAGAATGCCCAGTACCTCCCCAGGAGCAGGCTCATGGCCGTTCCAGAAAACATAAGTCTGGATGACATCCAAGCCTCCATCTTTGGCTTTCTGAATAAGATCAGGCCACATCTGAAAAATCCACAAGGCCATAATCAGCATCAGCACTCCAAAAGCTCAAGAGAAAACAGGAACCCATGAACCACATTTCCAAAAGAAGCCATCTTTGGTACCTCAGGAGTGCTCCTCGGGTAATGGATGGAGCCGGAGATGAGGATCCTCCTCTGTTCGTTAATGGTGATGGCTCTACTGTCATAAGAAACAGAGCATACCACCAAAGAAAGGCAAGAGCAGATGGCCAGAGCACTCAGCAGAGGCAGAAATCTGCACATGCTTGGGCTTGAAAAACCCATGAGGAGATTCTGAAAGCAATGAAGCTTTTCCTCTCCTCTCTTTTGGTATTGTCTGAGAGAGAATGCAGTGAGGAGAACAGAAGAAGAAGGAGAGAGAGAGCGGAAGCGAGGGAAAAGGGTGGAATATTAACAGCTGTTGTGTCTGTTTTTTCCTCCTTTCTTTTCTTATTGGGATAACTCTTGGCTTCTCTTTTCATCAGAGCTGTTTGTTAAACTGCTGCAAAGTGCAAACTTTGCAGGTTGCTTTTATGCACGAGGAAACGAGAGACTCTGGTTGGCCTTGGGACCCGCAGACATGGCCAGTAGCTGACATGGATCCTCATCTCTCCAATTACAGGCATCCATGTTGCTGCTTTAACTTCTGTAATCCATAATTTCATGGTAAAACAGGAAAGAAATGATTGGTGATTTGGGTGGCGGCCAGTCAGGAATCTCAGGCCATGGTCAGTGAAATGAATCCATGGATTGACAGAGGAGTGACAGATTTTGCTGCAAATTTTTGTTTTGGGAGTTTGAACAACCACCATTCCTCCTCTTTGCCAAAGTCTAGGCTGCTTAGCACTAGTGTTTAATGTACAGACTTCAGTCCACTCACTTCGTTTTTTTTGGTAATTCAGTCCACTCTCTTTGTTGTTATGTTTTTGTTTGTGGGTTAACTGAGACTATAGATGTTTTTGCACAGTTTATTAAATACCCATAAAAATTCCAAGTTATAAAATACTCACTCCATTCAAAATTATCGGTTTGGATTAGAAAGCCAAAATGTAGTGAAATCAGTTCGTTATGGTTTCTAATCCAGACAGGTAATTTAGTAATAAACTAGCTAATTGGATGTGTATATATAGTGAGCCAAACAAGTGGTAACAAGGTACATTACAGTCTACGAACGATATGAGCATGTGAGAGACAAGGCTCACATGCGTCCGGACGGCCGTCAAATTTCGGTTTGACGGTGGGCGTCAAATCAGGGGGGCGGGGCAAGCCCGGCCCCTGATTATCGTGGTACAAATACAAGCAAACAAATAAGCAAAGTATCTCTACTTACCAAGCAAAAATCACATACAAGAAAGCAAATAAGCAAAGCATTTCTACTTCATTAACGCAATCTTTGGGCATCGAGAAAGCGAGTATGTCACGGATGACAATGGTGCCTAGTAAATCGTTATGTTTGATTAGGTACACTAATGCCAGGCGTGTCTAAGAAAAGGCATTGTGTGCATGGAAAGAAAAAAAAATGCACAGCCCCCAATATAAAAGTATAAAACTTCCCTACGTACCAAAATATATTTCATGCCATACCATGATAAGCATCTAATATCTTTGTCTTCCGGCTAATGTGGATTGCCAGGCTTTTGTTCAATATTAAGACAGCAAGATTCATGCTAGCAATTAATATTAGGGGCAATTACAGATAGCTCCTCCCTACTTTCCCCGACTCCCACAACAGCTGCCGCCGAAACCATCACCACTGAGTTCAAACACTCCAACCAACACTTCCAGCAATTTCTCGAGGCATTGATGCCTTCCGGCCTATGTTCTCTCCTCTTCTCAACCGGCGAACAACACTCTCTACCACGCTGTGTTGCCGCGGCCCAACTTTGACGAGATGAGGTTGCGTCACTCCAGCCTTGGCAAGTCGTGCTCAAGCTATAACCTCTCTGCAAAGGCGTGGCTTCTACAGCTGCGGCCTAGTGTGGGGTGATCGTGTCGTCGTGGTAATCATGGTAGCCAATTCGTAAACAACATATTTGTTGTTGGTTTCGCAGTGGGACAGTATGGGGCTGTACTCCCTTGCCAATGTATTTGAACACCATAATTATGTTAATTTGGCAAAACAACATAATTATGCTGATCTGGTGGTCGGTCTTCTTTGGGTTCTTGTGGCGTTGTAGGTGTTAGTGGAGGGGTTGTATCGGCAATATATCGATATTGGCCTTCAGTCAGGAAAATAAGTCAGGAAAATAATACACTGTAATATAGTTTTCGAAATTTTTTTAAAATATTGTCGATATAATGGAGTTTTTGAAAAAAAAATTAAATTATTTTTTTAAAAGAAAAAAATCAACTTTCCCATTTGTTTCCCATTCTATGCCAAGTGGAAGGATATAAGTTTAAAACGTAAATACATATTTTGAATTATATAAGTATTTTTAATGCATATTTTAAAATGTATGCTTGTCTAAATGAATATCACTCATTTTAGAAGTTATATTGTGAAAATATACAGTAAAAACTAGTTTTAAACTACCGATATTTTTTTTACACAATATCTCTGATATATCTCCGATATTTTATCTCTTTAGTCGACTGATATTTTACCGATATCTGATACAACATTTCTTACAGTGGTGACAATGCTAAAGCGGGTGACATCGTTTCCAATTATGTGTTAGAGATATGGCGACGGCACCGAATGATGACGGGGCAATCAAAGCAAAAACACAACGCTTGCAAGTTATATCGAGGGAATCACAACCCTTGTAACGCCCTTCTGGTAATAAGGGTTTATCGAGGAATTGAGAAACAAAGAGCAACATTGAGCGTGGAGATGACCCTGATCGTACAAGTAGAAGCTGTAATTTGGGCAGTGCAGAGCAAGGTTTTGAAAATCGGATCGGTCATCAACCCAGAATTCTTACCGGGTAGGTCCAACCGGGTTCAACTTGGGGTCAACCCAGGTTGACCTAGTTGAACCCAGGTTGACCTAATTGTTGATGTCATAAATCCCAAAAAAGAGGGGGGGTCAAGGGGGCCCTTCTCTAGCTCGACGGCCGGGTGCCCAAGGGGCGCCCGGATTAAACTGACCCGGCCAACCCGACTCAATAGAGCGGCTAGCTCGGGTCGAACCGTCCAATCCGGTTTTTAAAACAATGGTGCAAAGCAAGGAATGTCACATCGGATATCAGTAAAATATCGGTCGACCAAAGGGACAAAATATAAGAGATATTGTGTAAAAAATATCGGTGGTTTAAAATTAGTTTTTACCATATATTTTCACAATATAGCTTTTAAAATGAATAATACTAATTTAGACAAGTATAAATTTTAAAATATTCATAAAAATATGTATATAATTCAAAATATATGTTTGTGTTTTAAACTCGTATCCTTCCACTTGACATAGAATATATGGTAAAAACTAATTTTAGACCACCGATATGTCGAACCGAAACCAATATATCGGAGATATTTTAGAAAAAATCGAAAAACGAGATTGAAGTGTATCATTTTCTCGGAGCAGGACCATAACGATATATAGCCAAGAATGCATCCCATTAGGGGTGTTCGCGGCCGGCCGCGTCCGAGGTGTCCGTGGCCGTGTCCGCGCCGAAAGAATCTGTCCTTTAGACATATGCTGATGTGATACCTTTTCACTAATACAAAACCATGTTGGTCATTAGATCAGTAATTTGGGACGAACCTAGTTTATTTCAGTGCCTATACATGATTGTATTGTTATATCTATTAGAATGATCAAAATAGTACAATTGGACATCAAATACAAGCAAAATATAGACTCTTCTACAATAAACTCTGATGTCTATCATAATATGTACCGACTAACCAACAAGTTTTGGATCAAACAGAGAACAATCAGCTTTGGTTGGAATACAAAAGTAGGTATTTATAACATCTATTTCAATAACACATGAGGGCCAGACTAGTGGACAATTAATAATGAACGTTCATGGACTTACAACTAGTGAACTGATGTTGACATGGTATACTTGCCTACTGGTTAGCAACATGAAAGGACAAAATTGAAAGATGTAGAAATGGGGATCGATCAATCTAACAAGATACAAACGATCATTGACATTTATCAATGTCTTAATCCCTTAAACTTAATTCCTTCAAAACTAGGACAACTTAAACGGGATAAAATTGTTGTGAACCAAATGGCACACAAAATGAGAAGAGTTCTATCATACTCTAACACAAGTAACAGAGAATCAATACGAATACACAATTGCAACAAATCTCAACAAGTGCTTTGAAACTTCAAGCACAATATCACAATGATAGTTGAATTATGTATATGAATTTATAACACAACAATTCCAGCATGAAAATAATAATTGACATCAAAATATCAGACTTTAGATATTCAAATATTGAAAGAAAAGTCCAAGCAGAATTGTGGAAAAGTCATCCTACCTTGAGTGTTTGATGCAGTTTTTCACCTCACGAGTAGTTCTATCACTTCGCACTCCCCCTCGACTGTAACACCCGAAAATTAGCAAGTATATTAAAACCGAAATTTGACCCTCTTAATGTTTGATTTGATTATATTTTGCTTCATGGGAATTAAAGTTGGTGAGAAGAGCTTTCCAACGCCACCAACTATGCGTAATTTAGAGTTCGGAGTGAAAAAATATGAGAAATTGAATTTTGTTTGGGCATGGCTGCGATCGATCGGCAGAAAAAACGATCGATCGGCAAATGGAACCGATCGACCGCTTATCAAAACGATCGATCATAGTTACTATGATTATTGATTGTTTTGTTTTGGAGGAAATGTTCGATCGGCAATAATTGCGATCGATCGGCTGTAACACGGTAGTTTAGAAAAAGGCATGCGACGATCGATCGCCGTATCGCCGATCGATCGCCGGTTGCGATTTTGTGATTTCTAGCTTATTTTTTGGCTAGATTTGCATGGGAAAGATGCCAAATTCCAACTAGACTTAAATTGCATGTCTCTAGAAAGATCTTGAGGCATTCTTATTGGTGAGAAGTGTCAATGATATGGAAAATTGGTTTAAGAAGGGATTCTCCCTAAACTCTATATAAACCCTAGAGAGTTGGATTGTGCTATTGAAAAACCTAGCCCTAGAACATCCAGAGACCTTTTCCTTCTCCTTCCCATGTTCACCCACCTCCTATAAGACTTCTTCATGTGGGAGTTTTGCAAGAGCTCGGAGCGGGAGCTTTGGAGGAAGCGGAGGAGACAAGCAACACGTAAAAATGTGGAATTTTCGGTGAATTAAGAGTAGGATGGTTTTTCCCCTTTCTTCTCTTATGTTATATGATATTTATAAGTGTTTTGATTCAGTACCTGAGAGTATTGCTTTGATTCTTATGAGATGAATGAATTGTGTCATTATTTCTATGCTTAGTGCATCATAATCATATGTGCATTCATGCTACGTATCTAGATAGGAATTCACACCTAAAGTCTGATACTTTATTAATTTTCCAGAGACTAGAAGTTCTGATATTGCTTTGTTGACCATGATTCACGTTGAGTTTTGTATCTTAATGTGTGTCTTGTCTTAATTGTCTTATTTGGGATGTATTAATGTTTAAAACTGTGTTATATGTAAAGGAACATGAGAAAGGGGTGTACTTTAGTAATTTCAGATAATCCTAGGATCTGTAATTAGTTTAGGAGGGGAGTATATGGTCTATTAATGAGATATTATCATCTATAATGTATTATTAAGTGAGACAATCAAGTTTAATTAAGAGTCTTAATCTCGGCCAGAACTGTTTTTGTGCTGACAGTCTATAATAAATAATTCATAACTAATTCAAATAAAATAGGAAAAATATAAAATAAGTGGGGTTAGAAACTAGACTCATGGGTATTATCAGTAAAAATTTTAGAGGTTAAGTATTACTGTACAGAGCACAGTAGCAGTCGGAAGAGGACTATTGTGCAGGAGGCAGTGAGCTGAATCTAAGAGAAAATACTAAGTATGCAAATAACATCATGTAATATGATATGATAATATTTAACGTGTCAATACCAGTAAATGGACTATATACTTATGGAATATCATAATAAGAATTGGGTTAGAAGTAATCTAATTAGGAATGGATAATCCTTTGAACAAGTGATTTATAACTATCTACCTTGAGGCATTGATGTCGGTTTGATATTCCATTTGGAATTCAAATCATCTAAGATTCTTTGGTTTTCTTATCTCTGATATTTGTATTATAAAATTCCAATGCATATGAAGAATTCCTATCTAGGGCTGAGCATGAAAGGTATGTATTGATTGTATAGTACTCCTTGGGTGAGTTGTTATTATTCAAAGTGTTTGGATTTTCGTGTTATACCAAGAGTGAATTACATGCCTTTAAGAAACTTGTTATTCTATGCTACTCCAATGAGTGAGTTATTTATTGGCCAAAGACCTGGACACTTCTATTCATACTTCGTGATAGAGTCTATTCTGGTAAGAGATACCTTATGATCTTAGAGTGTTGCGACCTCTATTCCTTTGAGATATTGTTCATATTGATTACATGATTGTTTCTTCCACTGGAGATCTTGCGAGACTCTCCCCATGGAGGATTCATAGTATGCTCAATTAAGCCATTGCTAGATCTTACGAGGTCACTTATATTTATGAAGTTGCGATTCCATACTGCCCGAAGGGAGGCATTATACGTACGTTAGACTGTTGACATTACGGAAGGTCTTCAGTCTATGCCCATCGTGTCCGTAAGCACTGGTGGGGCCAGCATCCTAGACGCATGGCAGGGTTCCAAAAGAGGACCCCTAGGGTGGTTCTGGTATATTATTTCAGTCACTTGCGAGCGACCAGTCCAGCGAGCAGAAATTGTAACTCCTTTTACTATAGATGTCTGGAGCCTTTGATATGATTCTTATTGATATTTTCCTATACTTGCGAGTTGAGATTGTTATTATTGACTAACCTTTCAGGTGTATAGACCTTAGTTCAGTCCAGATGTTGTGGAATATTCCTAGCCCTGTGTCATTCTTATTCTCCTCGTACTACTTGTTTTAATTTAGTGGGTTTTTACATCCTACTGAGTGTTTCTAGGAAATACACATGCATCCTCTGATGCAGACGCAAAAGAAAATTGAGATCAAAAAGTCGCAGGATTAGGAAAGCAATCGCAAGAGCCGTGAAGAGTTTTGGAGCTTATTTAGTTATTTGTTCTTGCTTTTGATTGATGCTTATGACATTATCGGCAACTGTGTGCCATAGAATTATAATTTTATTCTATTTAAGTTTTATTGAAGAATCATTACTGAATTATTATTAAGTAAATTCATTTCATATTATTCAATGATGTCTGTTATTGTATCACACTGATTGCGGGCATAATCGGTTACACATCCTTTTGAGATGATTGTAATCGGTGGTGTAATCGACTGTTCGGTCGCGTGCCCAGGATCTCTACCTCAAAATGTATTTCATTTGTTGGCTTCCGCACTCCGATCGAGGTATGGGATTTTGGGGTGTGACATCGACGCACCCTTCTGATCGGCCAGCAAGATGAAGAGAGGGAAAGGTGAGAAGATAAGGTCCTGGTCGAAGGGAGTAAGAGAGAGAAGGAAAAAATAGACTGGTCGGTCAAAGTAATGGTCGACCAACACTATTTTTAGGTTAAATAGAACTAGGGTTTCCTAATTCAAGTTGGACTCTACATTACCCTTGATTGGACTTCAACACATCTCAGCCATCCATTAAAAACTTCCTCCTTAATCCTCTTTGGTGCCTAGCCACTCTGGAGTCCAGTTCCAGTAGGATTCCTATCTGTTTCCTAATTTCAAGCCACTTTCTATATTTAACCATCCAGTAAACTAGGTAACTAACCAATTTAATCCCAAAACTCACGGTGCCCTTCTTATTATTGCATCCCACACTAAGAAAGCTTACTCACCTTCCTTTCTTAATACAAATTATAATCAATCATATCAAATCCCAGCCTTCCAAATAAAGATCAACGCCCCTTCCAATTACAATTAATTTCAAAGAGAATTTTTTTTCCTTTAATTGAATTCAAATTCAAATAAAAAGGTAACTAACTAAATGAGAATATATTATCTAAAACTACCTGGCACCTAGTCACCTTGAATTCGACTGTACTTTTACGTAAGCGGTAAGTTTCAAAAATTACTCTCACCTTATCTAGGAAACTACCATGAATTATGAACTTATCATTCAAAAGATTTACAATAACCTTGTACCCCACACATCCCTAGTCCTGGCATCCAACTCTCCTCTGGCACCAGACTCGGCTTAGAGACCCTGGCGCCTGAGCTAAATCGGGTATTCTATAAATCACAGTTCTATTGCAATTAGGAAAAGATCACACAATACCACAACAGTTCATTCAAAAGAAATCAAGTTGGATATTTTACTTTAAAATTTAGGTCGACCAACTATAATTTTTTTTCAATAAAATATTTATTGTAAAAGTCTTAAAAAGCCTTCAACTCTTTTTGGGTCATAACTCGTGTCTCTCTTTCTCAAGGAATTTTTATTACGAGTATAGAACAATTATTGTTGAAAACTTCTATTGAGATTATTTGTTGTGAACTAGTTATCTCCTCTATAATGGTTTCAAAACTCAGTATGCTTACAACTTCTTTTTCTTTTAGCTTAATAATCGCCGAGTCAGTCAACTCCTCTGAATTAGGAAACCCTAGTTCTATTTAACCTAAGAATAATGGTGGCTTAATTAATACTCGCACTTCGATGAGGTCGAAAATTTGGGGCGTGATATATACACTTCCAAAATCATAATAACAAGCTCTTTACAAAGTCCTTATCATTCAAAATCTAGGCATAATCTGCAATCACTTTTTTAAGTTCATCTCATTAGCCCTCCATGTAAGAGCGATCTTACAAATGGAGGAATCATACAAAACAAAAATTTGTGAGAGCTCAAGAGGTATCATGAAAAAAATAAAACGGGTCCGCATGAGGTCAGATAAATTATAGTTTAATTTACTTCCTCTCACATTTGCACCTTTGAAGAAATAGCGGTCGTATAAATGTTTTAAAAAAAAAAGGAAATAGCGGTCGTATTACTTATATACATTTATGTACAAATTCAGCTTGGTAATTAACACTCTTTACATTTTCACAATCAGATGATATAATCATAGACTAAGAAAACAGTTTCTGGGATGATGAGAGGCAATTTATCAATGTAAACATAGAAACGCCTTAAGTTATCCTTAGCCAGAGCAACTGTATCAATGACATCAAGATCACTCGTCAAGACCCACAAGTCCCCAGACTTTATTCTCTTCAAGCAACCGCGGCAGAAAGGACAGGTCACAGATCGAGCGTTCCTGTAAATTCACACAGGCAATTTTGATGGTCTAATCATGAAGATAATTTGGAAAGAAAATTCGAATGATGAGAAATACTTTTCATTACCAGTCATGGTAGCAGTTTATGCACATAGCATGGCCACAATCAGGTAAAACTACTTTGGTGCAAGTTTCCATGCATATTCCACACTCTTCCACCCTTTCCTGTTCCATGTCAAAGCAATCCGTTCTCTCTTCTGCCTTCTTTCGGCTAATTATTTCCTTAGATTGACCTTCAAGTTTACTATCTTCCAGCTCGGCCAGTTCACCTCCTAGTTGCTGAAGACTAGGATAAATCACCGCTGCGAGAGATTAAAGTAACAAATTCTAACCAAGAACATATTGGGTTGGATTAATGGAAGTAAGATAAAAATTAGCAGAACAGACTATAGAATTCTTTGAGGCTGGCTTTCCTTTCATAGGGAGACTTCGTTGTCTTTCCATTGACATAGACCTGCAAGAAGGCCAACCAACATCTTTTTTGTAAGCAAACAAAGTAATTTACACATGTGTTTTTAAGAGATACTAATAGCTCCATTTGGAAAAAAAAAATTTGTCCCATATTCACAGCTCCATTTGGCTCAATCTAAGTGATTGGGCACCTTAGAATTGGTGAGTAGTGGCTCGGTACAGCTCAATAAGAACCACCATTTTCCAATTGGAGCTATTAATTTGGATCGGAGGAAGTATTTGTTTTCTCTGTTTGTTTGTTTGTGTAGATGCAAAATCGTTCACCTTGTATATAAGAATATGGAGAAGGCCCAGATAACTGGGGAGAGCATCTGTGCAACTGCAATCCATCCATTGGATGATAAAGAGGAAGAAGGGTGCAAAGGAGCCGTAAGACAGTCTCATCTGAAGACATGCTCCTCCAGAAGCTCTTGGAATGGCAGCTGCCCTGCACGCCCAACCAAATAAAATTGAAGATCAATTGAGAGCCACTTCACAGAGAAATTTGTGCGATACAGTTTAAAGCTCTTTTTTTTTGGTAAATATGATACAGTTCAATACTCAATAGCAAAGAATTGCATTGAGTATTGAGAGACCTTATCATCGAGCATTATGTAACATGTTATTGAACTACGATTTATTGGGTAAATAAGACTTTCTTCAATTGAGAAAACTGATAAAATTGCAGTTCAATTTAGAGACATTTAATTGAGTAAATAATTGAGTAAAATTCTTTCTTGTTTTTTTTTTCTCACAAATTAACAGAGAAATGCATTTAGTGCAGCATACTCAGAGAGAACAGAAAGAAAGAGTAAAAGGAAATGAAACTCAAACATGAAAAAAAATTCAGTTCAAAATAACAGCAGAAATGTCCAAAGCTCAACTAATAGGATCAAGTACAAAGTTTACTAGTCTACAAAAATAAAAAAGAAACCTAAAACAAGGTAAGCCAAGCCACCAGTCAAAGTTCCATTTTTCCCACAAAAGAATAGCATCCTACCAAAAGCAGAACAGCAGAACAACACAAAGTCCATGAATATTCATCATAAACGAATAAAAACCAATATGGGTTTTTCAGTTCTGATCACCTCAAGGGCAATTGAAAGCAGAATTAGCAAAGAAGAAGAAGAAGCAAATGCGAAAACTCACAAAGCATTGGCGTGCTGTATGTCTGCCTCGAGCTCTTTGATGGACTCTCTGTAAGAAGGCCTTGTGGGGAGCTTCTGCCGCATCTACCTCTTTGTTTCTTCGTCGTCTTCTCGTTGTTCTTGCTTCAAAGCCTGGGGCTTTTTTGCAGAGGGAAAGGGAAGGGAAAGGAAAGGAAAAAGAGCTTCTTGGCTTTTCAGGGGAGGAGCTTTCAGGAGAAGTGTGGAAGCTGCTTTTGTTGCTGCTTGGGCTTGAAACAATAATGATTTATGATTATGACCTTGCTTAATGCTTATGTATCCACTAATCAAAAGTGTGATACAATAGTCCAAGCAAAGCAAAGGATGCCTTCTTTTGCTCATGTTCCTCCTTTCTTGCCAATACCTACTCAAGCTTTATATGGAGTCTTTAGAGGTTATTCCTCTTATTAAAAAGACCAAAATTTCTCTGCTCGCCTTCTTTATTCGTACATGTTACATTGTATTCGGTAGTCTCGAAGAAACTTACGGTGAAGAATAAATTTTTTGGTTGATGGGGCGGTCCTTAGAACCTGATTAGAATGAGCAGGACAACCGACCTCTTAGAGCAATGTATATGAAAACTGACCTCTTAGAGCATCGTATTTGCCCACCTATCCCCTCTAATACCCAACATTGCTCATACATCATTGCATGGTCAATGAATGAGATGTTAAAAATGAGTAAGATTGCTGACACCTACTAATTCTCATCAATTTTATACATGGAAGGTGGAAAGGAGGGTAAGTGCATTTTGCACTTTGGATATTAAATGCTAAGAAATTAATCATTTTAGGGGGGAGTGGACAAAATAAATGGGCTTTTAAAAAATGAATAAAGGCTCAAGCAATAAATCATAGAATCATCTTTTTTCATTTTTTTAGTACAGGATTCAACTTGTGGTTAGTTGGGAGTGGCTTGTCACTGGTTTTGGTCAACCTTCAAGATAATCTAGTCTAGCTTCCATGAAGTCAGTCTAACCGTTCAGTTTTACTTAATTAAAAATTTAATTAATGGCATAGCCTTGTTATTAATACTTTTTTAAGGGCATTTTTATATGCATGAGTAAAACATCACAAGAAATATTACCATTTGGGTAGCACAGTGACATAATTCTACATTATCATACAATCAGTCTAGCAATATCGTAAATTTAAAAATGCCAACAAGGGAGGAATTAGGATCCTTCTTTGTATTCGTATGTCTGCACATCTCTTACTTCCCTCTTGTTTGCTCGGTGAGTAGCTTACCACCCCACGTTTTAGTCAACCCACCCCTTCACATGGCTGGATAGGTGGGGTGGGCTGGCTTGACTATGGGGTGGTGAAGTACTCATCCTTTTTGGATATGTCATTGGGTGCCCTTGACATAATACTACAGGGCACCAAGGGAGCTGTCTCAATCTTAGCGGAGACAACACACATGCTATAGACATGGGCTTCAACAAATTGGTGCCAAATAGTTGAGTGTATATGCGTAGTGTGCGCGCAGTCAATCTTGACAATCAACGGCTCTTATAAAGTTGCATAAAAAATTATAAATAAAAAATGGCATAAAAGGTGACGTGGCTGCCTGTTGTACCGTTTTTGTGAAGCCTGTTATTAGGACTTAGGAGGCCTGGATTATCAACAATGGGCCCACCTTAACCGATCATTTACATATTCCTCGGCCCATAAGAGGAAGTACTAAATGGGCCCATTTGATGGAAATCACAAGAAACTCTTGGGCCGTACTTCGAAGCCCAATGGGTAATTTCGTCATTTCAGTATCGTCTTCATCTTCTGCCCCCCAAAGCTGGAATTTGGAAAGCAACTTGGGGTTTACTCCTCTGAATCTCCTCCCAAATTCCCCCAATCGATCTCCGGCGGCAGCACCACCAAAAAGCTCCGATTTTTATTCTCCGGCGGCGGCAGCAGCAGGAGCCCAAGTGAGTGGAAGACATGGAAGGAGAGGAAGGGAAGCAGCAGCCGCATCTGGCTCTGGCGAACAAGCTCTTCCTTCTCAACCACCCCGACGTCCCCGACCTCGACAAGCTCCGCCTCAGAGAAGAAGTCTTTGACACCATCAAAGCCGATGGTACTGACCCAATTTCATAATTTTGGTTGTTTCGTCTTGTTTGGTTGATTTTTCGAATAAAGTTGGGTCTTTTTATGCAGACATGGCGCCGCTGTACCTGTCGCTGGTGGAGGAGGGGGTTCTGGAGCTTGATCAAGGGGTTGTAGACTCAATGCGGACGAAGATCGAAGAGGAACTGAAAAAGCTTGATGACAAGTAAAGTTTTTTAACTTGCTTGTTTTTTTTGTCCCTTTCGAGTTGTTGTTTCTGCTTGTGATGCGGGATTTGTTGGTTGGGACTTTCTATTCGTTGTTGATGTGTGTAATCTATAAAATTCCGGATGTAGATTTTGTTAGGTGACATGTTGTCTTGGTGTTTGTGGAGAAAGGGTGGTATAAATGGTGGCATCCTTCATGTATACTTTGGTATCTAGAATTAGAGCTTGTAGTAGGTAACATCATAATGTATGCTTTAATGAGTAGAACTGCTAGGGCAATTATTATGTCAAAGTACAGCTGCAAGTATGGAACTAAGGGAGGTGTTTGTGAGATGTGAATTGAATACAAGATTACTAGATTAACCGTTATAGCCTGCGTTCCTGGGTTAGTGAAGCTTTCTTTTGGTTAACGATTGTATTCCCAATGGGCTTATAGGATGTCCACTTTTAAGCTTTTATAAATCACGTGGAACCATGAATCTCATTCGTCATCCTGATAGGTGAGAAATTAATTCCCACTTATTTCACTAATTGTTGAACTTTTAAACTTACTCTAACAGGCTAAAAGAAATTAGAATGTGGTTCTATTTACACATCTCAATACCCCCTTAAAATGTATAATTTCGCTGAAAGCATGTTAGGTATTATCTGCAAGAAGAGCTGGTTCATAGAGACTTTTCCTCAACCTTTTTCTGTCACTCCATCTATCGTTTATGCTTTTAGTCACATAAGGGAAACGGTGAATGAATTTCTTAATGAACTGTATGTGCTGGTGGCTAATCTTTGATGGACGCTTTCATTAATTTTGTAGTGATGAGATGCATGAGTGTTTGCTTTTTTGTTTTGTTATTTGGTCTCGAAATATTACTAAGACTTCAGTTTTTCATTGCATTCTGCACATTGCATTTATGTGTGAGGTCCTATTGCTAATTCTAATTCTACAGGATTGCTGATGCAGAAGAGAACTTGGGCGAGAGTGAAGTGCGAGAAGCTCACTTGGCAAAGTCACTGTTTTATATTAGGATCAGTGACAAGGTAATCATGAGATCTAAGAGCAATTCCATTTTTTTCCTGTATATCTAGAGCTGCTGTAGATCCTTGTGCATCAATGGTGATTATGCTTTGTGTTCTGCAGGAGAAAGCTTTAGAACAACTAAAGATAACAGAAACTAAAACAGTTGCTGTGGGTCAGAAAATGGATCTGGTGTTTTATATTCTTCAGATGGGTTTTTTTTATATGGACTTTGATTTGATAAACAAAAGTATTGAGAAAGCCAAGAAGTAAGATTGTCTGCTCAAATACCTTTGACATCTAGATGCTCTTTCCTTATTTACTTTAAATGCAATTTTCTACTCTTTATAAACGTTTTAAAACCATAATGGTTCACATATGCAATTGGCAGCTTATTTGAGGAGGGAGGTGATTGGGAGAGGAAAAACCGTTTGAAAGTGTATGAGGGCCTCTACTTCATGTCCACAAGGAACTTTAAAAAGGCAGCTGACCTTTTCCTCGATTCAATATCAACCTTTACAACTTACGAACTGTTTTCGTATGATACATTTATCTTCTACACTGTCCTTGCCAGCGTTATCTCACTTGATAGAGTCACCCTCAAACAAAAGGTATAAATTTCCTGAATAGCACAAGGCATGTACACATCAGTTTCGAGCTCCTTATATTGATTTCTTGATTCCTCTACTTGTGCAGGTCGTGGATGCTCCTGAAATTTTAACTGTGATTAATAAAATCCCCAATCTGTCTGAATTCTTGAATTCCCTATATGCGTGTCAGTACAAGTCATTCTTTGTGGCATTTGGTAAGTTTTTTAACTTGAATCTTAATGTTGATTGACCGTGTTGTCCATATCTCCTGTCAAGCCTTATCTGTAAATTTGAAAGATTACAGGATTGCACTTTTGAATGTTTATACTGAGTTGTCTTTTGTTATTCTTCCAGCTGGGTTGACACAGCAGATAAAACTGGATCGCTATCTCCTGCCCCACTTCCGCTATTACATGAGAGAAGCAAGGACTGTTGTTTATTCACAGTTTTTGGAGTCTTATAAGAGTGTCACAATGGAAGCTATGGCAACAGCTTTTGGAGTGTCGGTTGACTTCATTGATCTGTAAGTCCTTTGATCTTCCGCTCTTGGTGCAAACGTCATATATATCAAGAGTTCAATATGTATAACTACATTGTTTTACTAAAAACGTTTTGGAAATAATGCAATTTCTGTACAATAACAATTCCCAGGGAGCTATCTCGGTTCATTGCAGCAGGGAAACTTCATGCAAAGATTGACCGTGTAGCTGCTGTTATTGAAACAAATCGACCTGATGCAAAGAATGCGCTGTATCAAGAAACAATCAAGCAAGGAGATTCTTTGCTAAATAGAATCCAAAAGTTATCACGTGTTATTGATTTGTGAAAGGCTTTTGATTGAACCGTTATGACATTTTTTTAGATCAGATGCGGTCTGAAACTGCCTTTCAGTGGAAGTTTATGTACTGTTATTTTAATGTTGGATCCAGTGCCATTTGAATTTTGATCTGTGATATGAATTTGTCCTCTAGATCTCTGATCCTTACACTAGTGAATATGTTGACCAATATAAGTGACTTTTTTTTTGGCGAATTAGCCGCTAGATCGCAATTACACAGGATATATAGTACTCACCAAGCTGTGCAGTCCAGTGACGTATTAAACTTCGGATCCCTCTGCGGTTTCTGGCTCGTTTCTAATGTCAGGAGGATTAATTTAAGTTGTGCTTACACTTCTGATGGTCTGAACTAGTTTTTTTTAATTTTTTATTTAAACTAGGTTATCTTATTGAAATCGTAAATTGATTGGCACCAAGATCATGAGACGTAAATCACAACCTAGATCATGACCATTAAGTAGCAATGTAGAGTACCATTGAAATGTCTTCTGTGCACCATGTTTCGCTGCGCTTACCAATCTACAACTGCTTGGTAAATATGAGCTTCCAATTCGAACATTTGAACAGCTATATAATTGGGGCAATAATGCATTAGTTCATAAGTAGAGAAATCATTCAATCCAAGATCAACTATCCAGGAACATTGAGGGAAGGAACAATCTTTTCTAAGCGGTCAAGTATACATATATTCTCTCTGGTTCAATAGTTGAACATATGTATGCTACAGAAAAGGATCCTGGAAAGGTGGTAGTACATTTCAATTTCTCTCCCTCTTTGAGACGTAGGTCACACAGCTGCAGTCGAGACTCGAGAGTTAAAGAAATAGGAACTCCTTCAAGATTCTGTTTCTCTGACCTTGGCTTGAAAAATTCTGTACATTTCACGTATGCAGCTTCTTTTCTATTTTCTGGGTATACAGTTGAACATGGAAGTTTAGAAAACAATGCAGAATGAAAGAACGAACTCACATTCCGGTAGTTATATAATTTAATAGATTACTCTGGACATGACATGAGACGTGGAGGTTCACAATTTTTTGCAAAAACCAATTAGATGGATCAAATGAAGTAAACAGGAAGCAGGAAGCAATTTATGTGCTCTTCAACACTTTTCACTAAAAAATAGCAACATGGAAACATCATACAGTTCAGATTTTTTGCAAAAATCGATTAGATGGATCCAATGAAGTAAACAGGAAGCAATTTATGTGCTCTTCAATACTTTTCACCAAAAAATGGCCCCATAGAAACATCATACTAGAAGAAGCTAGCAGCAATTGCTTTGCTAAATGGAAGTAGCATTGGAACTTGACAAAATCTGATTGAAAAAAAAGGTTCTGCACATTAATAATCTGATTTGGTTTCTCAAAATGAATTGATTTTAATTCATTTTGCAAGACCAAATAGGACTGTGGGAGTAATTAATAACTTTACTTGTTTCTTTTCTGGTTGTAATCAAGTGATACCTCTGAAATTAGTCCCAATACATCATCCAACAATCACAGAAAGCACAAATCAAGGTAAACCCATATAAACAACAGGCAAAGATTTGAACATATTGTACCAGAAATTTTAGACACACAGCGTCTAAAAGAAGAGGGAGAAGGAAAAGAAATTACTTGGTGAGGAGGGTGGAGGGCGAATTTGGTAAGACGAGGAGCAGAAGACAGCATAGAGTTGGTGGTGTGGACGCTGCGAATTGCCTTCCTAAGCAAGGACATTTCAGGAGTTCTTGCACAAGCATGAAGCAACAGGAGAGTTCGTAGTTTGGCTGCTCACTCTGGCTGGCTCAGTGTTCAACCCGGATGGTCTAACCCACTATGGTAGGTTGGGAACTGGTTCACCAGGAGGAGATTTACATTCTAAAATCACATGATTGCAGTGTCCATTAGGACCCGACTAGAGGGGGCGGGGCAACTGGCCTCTTAGAGCACCATATCGGTCCACCAAATCACTTGAGTACGAACAATGCGCACATAACATACACACCAGTTAAGTCGGGATATGTTTAGTGTGACTCAGAACGACCTCAGTTTTAAGGTAAACTGGGCTTCACATTCATGATTATAGCTATTACCATCGTATAATCACATGATGACGATGTTTACACTTTGCAATACCAATAATTAGTTTAAGTGTGCACAACTAATCATTTAGGAACATCAAAATGTTACACACATGAAAAGGCTAAGAGTTGGGTTTTACTATGGAGAAGGGTGAACTCGGACATAATCGTTGTGGATGAAGCTTAACTGGAGATCAACAGCGCACACGCTAGCACTGAGGGTATGCGCATGTAAATTGTGATGAGGGCGTCTAGTGTGACCGAGTTTGACCCCATGCCACATTGGCATGGGGCCCTGCAATCTGGTCCCCAAACTCGGTCAGCAAAACATTTTCCAATTGTGATTTTCCATGCTGCTTGTTTGGTGTTAATTTCGCATGATCCACAGTAGGGGAAGCTTCATTAGCGGAGGATTATGTCTTAGGGTGGGCTCGTACTACAACCTATTATCGACCCATGACACTTAAAATGACTGGGCTGGTTCAATGAGGAGAATTGCAACTAAAAATGAGAATGTTTAGCAACATCACACGCTCAAATGATGGACGAGGTTTAAACTTTGTAATACCAATGATCAGTTTATGCTAAATAGCAGCATAGGAACATTGGCTACTGATCACAATAAGATGAGCTCATGAACTGATTAGAGTAAGGTTTCACTACAAAATGGCTGAGGGTGGATTAGCAGTCCAAGCTAGACTTTGTTAAAACAAATTGTGTCGTTTCTTTTTTATGTTTATTAGCTGCTAGGCAACTTGTGTATAAGTCAAGCCATAGTTCATATTGAACTTTCCAAAAAATAAGTGTTATATTTATAGGTAGGCATTGGCAATTATATTTACAGAGTAAATCTGCTATAGCATGGATCTAAACAATATGTTTTGGATTTAAATTTAATGATCATGCTCATAGGGGAACTGTAACTTGAGCTTTTCGTTTGTAAAGCCTACCTTTATAAGGCACTACAACACAAGCATCAACTTGAAGGTAATATCCAAAAACATGCAGTGTGTAAGTCAATTGGACATTACTTTTGTATTCTCGTGTTCCATTTTTCGGTTTAATTAATTGCCATTGCAACTATGAAGCACCTTTAGCTTATATTATCTCCAAAGTTCAAACAAAGGGACAAGAAGATGATGTATGGCTCTTTGGAGGAGTGGGCGTCAGCCACATGCAGCCATGATCTTGTCCTCCCCCACCCAACAATTTTCAATGCAAACTTTAGTCACTTCACATGTTCAAATTGTTGCCTTCTAATTTTAATGTCATGTCCCCAATCCAATATCTCCACAAGAATATCCTCCACCATGGGACTTAAAAATTAGTTTCTAATTTCTTACAAATTAGCTTATCATTGCACAAACATAATGTGAACTTAAGTTGGTATACAGGATTCCTTTTGTGCTGCATATTGTGGAGGTCCAGGAAGCTTCTCGGAGGGGTAGCAGAAGAACCTGTCGTCTTCGACAGGGTCTATTGTATGTCCCTTCTTCCGTTGCCATCTTTGCTTCCATATCTATATTGACTTTCATTAGATATGAACAGCCCACAGAAACCTGTAATGACCACCTAATTTGTGCTCACGTAGGAAGTTTAGCAGTAGCAGCCAGCCCATGTCTGGTTGGCATTAGAGCTGAACAAATGAAATGGTGTTCATCCTGTGTCCTGATTACAAATTATTTTGTTTACAAGAATTTGGGGGCCAAATACGAGCATCTTTTTTTGGCTTGGTGAAGGGTGGGGTGTATTACAAGGGCCACGCTATCCGGTCACTTAGAGCACCATACTTGCCCACACATCACAAACACTAGGCTAATGTGGGCATTGTCCATTTTGTTGGCCAAAAGAGGGAGGGTTGGAAACTCTAAGAACAAAATGGACATTCTCGGTGCTCGTCTGAATCACTTAGCTCCAAAGAGGAGATTTACGGCTCCCTGCTTTAAGTGTGCGCTCCAGCTGTTGCACTAAATAGCTGGAACGTACACTTAAAGCGTGTGCTGTCGATCCTGGAGATCGACGGCTCCTTGTCGCGATGAAGTATTGTGCCAGGGGCACCTAATAATTTCTCCCATGGCTGCTGATTTATAAGGCTCAGGTCAGTCTTAAAGGACGTCGGAAACGAGTGGCTTGCCATCTGCATGATTTATGGTTGTCTTCACCGTTCAACTGGTCTATTTCTATGAGGTTGTGGGATTTGCTATGGCTGAAGGGAGTAAAATCAGCAAAATCGTGCAATGTTTAACATTAAAAATCAGGATTGAAGTGTCACTTGTTCATAGAATTCTAAAGGGTAAATTATACTTGAACCCTATGTATTATGGCAAAATTACACATGACCCTCATGATTTATGAAAATATGCATTTAACCCCTATGACAAGATAATTTTATCCCTTCTCTTTACTAATAAATCAACATTCCTCTTCTATTCGTCATCCCCCTCTTTTCACCCGGCAAAAACGGTGCACTAACCGTCAACATATTACTCAACAATGGCAATGTGTCAGCCTTACTTTCCCAAATATAAGAAAAACTAGCTTCTTGTCATAGTTTCCATGGCTACCACAAACCCTAAAATTGAAGTAAAATTGGTTGGAGATATCAAGGGTAAAATTGTTTGATAATTAAGTTGCATATGGGTTAAATACAAATTTTTATAATTCATAGAGATTAAGTGCAATTTCAGCATAATTCATAAGGGTCAAGTGCAATTTACACAATTCTAAAAGTTACCAGATTAACATATGATAATGATACAATTGAAGTATAGAAAAGAAAACCCAACACATGTGAAGTGAAAACAAATGGGAAAAGCATTGATATGAACTTCTTAGAAATAAAAGCTTGATATTGTCTAAAACATAGTGGAAAAGGGATTAGTACTTAGTGAAGCACATTGGAGGTTAATACACATTGTATCTTCAAACATGAACCGAGTGACCCACAATGTGGGGGCCATGGGATAGATAGTTTGCATCACAATGTGGCCTACTCTCTTAGACAGGTAACCAAGAATGAAAAAGCAAAAGAAACCATAGATTTAGTTTACATAAAATGAACAGAGATAGGAGAAAATGGGCTCAAAATGTCACCAAGAGAGCAGCATCCTTATTGATTGTTCCCAAAATAGAAAGCATCATCTAAGGGATGCAGTTCAAACCAAGAAGCATGGTCCATGCTGTTAGACCAATATAATTCAGAATCCTCTATAAGAGTACTAGAACATGCCTCCCCCATATAAGGGTGGTAGGCTGTGGCTTCCAATGAGAATGAAGTGCTGCAACTACTACAAGGATTAGCCTGGGGTTTCAAGTCTTCTATCAAATCCTTCCATAGCTGTCCATGGTTATTCAACAGACTAGTGTTATTTAATTCCCAATCAGGCACAACTTTGTTCATTTGTGGCTCTACCAAATCTCCCATTTGAGTAGTTTCTGACATCTTAGTTTCTAATTCATTTTCATTCTTGCAAGGATATGTTGGCAACATCTGATCATCTTTCTGCTCACTATTCTCCGGTGGTTCAATCGGCTTGTGGGTCAGAGGGTCTACTCCGAGGAGCTTCAGCCTCTTCTTTATCCGAGTGTTCCAGTGGTTCTTTATCTCATTGTCCGTTCGGCCAGGAAAATGGGATGCAATCTTCGACCACCTAAACATGATTTAAAAGTCGTTTAATTAGGATGTGATAAAGAAAGAGAAACAAGTCTTATAAAGGCGATTGGAATAGATAAAATTTAATCCGTTGATGCTGAGGGGTTTTCGAGTCTATAAGACAACCTAAAATGGCTAGGGCATACCAACCTCTTAGAACACTGTATCTTGCTAATAATCTTCTCGGGCACGTACACTGCTCATATATCATACACACTAGCTTGGTCAGTCGGGATATAATCCATGTGGGTGGTCTACATAGTGAGGTAGGTTTAGAACAACCTTTAGGACTCCAGTAGAAGGAGCAGGGAAACTGGCCATCAGATCCTGCTACATATCTCCTCCGGCACGTACAACACATATCATACACGTCTGAGTGAATCGGGATATAATCCATGTCGGTGGTCAAGAGAGTGAGGTTTCGAACTGGATTTGTTTTATTGAAATATTGCTTGTACAAATGAAGGAAACATGTAAATCAAGGCAGAATAGTGTAGAATGTACCTGTTACCAAGACGTGAGTGAAGTTGGATGATTTGATTTTCTTCCATCTCCGTTAATGCCCGTCTTTTGAGATCAGGCCTGAGATAGTTTGTCCACCTTAATCTACAGCTCTTTCCACATCTCATCAGACCTTCACATCATTCCCCACACAACACCACATATGTCAGAGAGAGAGAAAGCGGAGAGACAAAGATATATAGTGGACTTAGTGGTGGAGTTACCTGCAAGTTTAGGAACCAAACGCCAGCAATGTATGCCATTGTTAAGGATGAAGTTCATGAGCTTCTGGTCTTCATCAACAGTCCATGGACCCCTCTTCAGTCCAATCTTGTCACAACAAGGTTGCCTACCCATGTCACTCTATTATGTGCTAGCTGAAGCAAAACAAACCAAACAAACACCCACACCACAAAAGATGGTGATAATTGGACACAAACTTATATCCCAAGCAAAGAAGCTCTGCCAGATCATACCCACTTATTAAAAGCAGGCATGCATGATTGATCGAGAGAAGCATGAAGCTTTCACAGACTTCTTCTATGTTTGTGTCTGTACACAAACAAAACACACCACCCAATGTTAGTTAATTAAAAAGTGACCCATGAGGAAGTTTCATTTTGGGATGCATGAAATTGGGGCATAAGAAAAGACGTGGGATGGAGCTCGTTGACAACAAAGTCAAGCGTCTTGTAAGCATGGTAGAATAATGGGGAGGGAAGGATTCCTTGCCCCCCCTAAAGGCTGGCCAGCTTTGTCGTTTGAAGCATATTTTTATCATGGAAGAGAGGGAGGGAGGGTTTCTTGTGTTATCTTATGAGATAATGCCACCTTATAGTTCTTGTTTATGTATTTTAGTGGAGGCCAAATAAACTAGTTTAAAGAGAGGGAATATACAGAGAGATTACAAATGAGAGGAGTACAACTAAGACAAAGCATGGGGGTCAATTACTTTAAAAACCATGTGATAATAGGAGCACTATTATTGAGAAAGTAGCAACTGAATATCATATAGTAAGAGGATTTTAGCTTTGGGTTTTAGGACTAAGAGAGTTTGCATTATGCACCTAATCTAATCAATTGATTTCATGATGATTTATCGGTGTTTATCTAGGCAATTAGGTTCAATTCAATCCTCCCATAATATAGCTTCTAAAGTGTTTTCCAAAAAAATAATTACCCCAGAAAGCAGGATATGTTTTGAGATGCTCAATGGCTATTGGGTCGGTGAAGTTTACAAGTTTAACATGACTACAGTCGTTATACAAAATATCTTGTGTTGCACTACTAAGGAAAAGAGGATCTCCATTATTATTGAAAAGTCAAGAGTAATAGCAAGAGTTGTCTTCCAACTCAAATACGTCATATGGCCACATTCGCTGTACATGTCCATGCCGGACGAAGTGAAAATATTGCGTTGTGGATTCGATAGAATATTTCACATGGCAATTGAATTAGGTCTAATTTTTTGAAGAAATCTTGTTTATGAAAAAAAGCTTGATGAGCAAAGCATGTGGAATGATCTGTCTTGATGGGGGGCCTCTATGGCCTGCACCATGGCTGCCCTCAGTCAGGGTTGAGGTTTTGAGCTGCTCATGTCCAAGACTTTGGATAGTTTTTTACTTTTGCACGCATCTCTTAGATGGATTGGCTAATTGAGCTGACTGTTTTGAGGAACTATATTGGTTGGGTGTGCTGAGAAATATAAAAAAGTAGCATAGCAAAAGAAAAATAGAAAAGTTCTGGAAAAAAAAAACAAAAGAAAAAGGGAAAAGAAAATCTGAATATGATGGATTATCAATTATTTTAGACCATTTATACATGACCATTATTTTGGTTTCTGAAGAATGCTTATACTAACTTGGATACTTATATCAGCTTGTGTTAACATGGAAAGTACTAAGCCTCCTGGTTGTTTTGAAGATTGTTATCATAGCCGTATATTGAAATGTGGTCCCCATTGATCAACAGCTGTGAACTGTGAAGCAGTCTATGAACTCTTCTCATTGATGTATTAACGTGGGAGTAGCATTACTCTCTACATTGACTTGTATGGAACCTCAGTTGAAAAGTATTTCGGAAGAAATGCTCAATAGCTTAATTTATGACAGCTCTATTTACAACATATGGAAGTTGGAGTCTTGTATTTAAATGGTATTTAAAGAGTATACATTGCCATAAAAATGTTTTCTTAGGTGGAAATGAAAGTTTCAATGTATGCCATAGCTAAATTAGCTAGTCCCATGCCCTCAACATGTATAGGATTCAGTCTTTTCTAGAGCCTTTCAAAAAGAATGTTGTAATTGATTACCAAATACTTTAGAGTATGTAGTAAGAATTTGGAAAGCTTTAGATGTTCTTTTAATGCGAAAGGCACTTAGATGTTAATCCTTTTCTTTGAAAAGGACAGCTAAAATCTAGGTCATGTCACCTGTAGGGGAAATGGCAAATTTTTACATTGCTGAATAGAATGTCTCAATGTACTGGGCGTGGTTGGGCTTTCTTATAAGGGCTCCTTTGGAGAAATTATTGGGTACAACCGCCTTACCACCTCAATTTTATGCCAGGGTGGCAGGAAGCCGTCAATATCCCAGATCGATGGCGCACACGCTATATGCAGCAGACATGGCCCATGGGTCCATCAAAATATACAGTCATCATTTTTTTCTGATTGCATGAGTAACGTTAACCATTGTTCAACTAAAGAATGTGAGTTTCAATTTAGAAAAGATCGAATACAGCTGTGTAAAAAGAACATTGCTACAAAACAGCTTTAAAATCCCTGTTTTCATTATAGACATGCAACTATGAAGATTTTCACGATCTAGCGACAATATTTTGTGCACAACTTAATCCCAAAACCTCACTGAAACAACAACATAGCCTTCTCAACCCTAAATCCTGTAAAAGCATGGAGAATTTGGATATTAGCTTTCAGGCAGAGCACCAAATTATTTAGCACTGAAATTTCGATTGACTATATACATTGCCAAAGCCAGCATGTAAACAATGCTGTCTGTATATAATGAACTGTTTCATTAAACAAAAAAAAGAACACAATGAACTGCTGTTAACAAACCATATACTCTCTCCGTCCCGTTTTAGATGCTACATGTGAAAAAAGGGCAGTCCTTTTTTAGATGCTCCATTTGGTTAATTAAAATGGATTTTGGACCTCTTCTACCCCCCATTAGTCGGAGTTTCCACCAAGAAAAGCACTTCCAATTGTTGATATGATCCATTTGGTTAATTTAAGTAAATTTTGGACCTCTTCCTCCCCCATTAGTTGGAGTCTGTACTATCCTATAAAAAACAACTTTTTCCACATGTAGCATCTAAAACAGGACGGAGGGAGTATACAAACAAGTGCGGTTAAGTGTAATCCGCCAGTGTACTCACGCAGATTTGGATCCTGATTTCTCTGCCTCCGTTGAAGAAAGGGCAGTGACCTTTCCAAATGATTCTTTGGCACCACTGGCAGCATCACCAAAGAAGTCTTTTACTTTATCAACCACAGTCTTTAGCTCATCTTGTCCAGGAAGCTGAAAAGCAAGATCTTAGTGCCAGGAAAATAGCTCGTTTTGTGGCAGAAAATTGTGAAGATAATGAACTGATGGAAGCAGAAATGAACATACATAAAAAAACTGAGACACAATAAAACACTAATATCCATTAGTTAGGTATTGGCATTTAAATCTTGTAATCATAGTAATTAGTAGGTGTTTTGTAAGTCCCTCACTTGTATTTGTTGCCAACAAAAATTTTGCTTCTTTGAATATACAGCTTGACCAAGAAATAAAGACTGCAATTTGGAGTGATAATCACAAGGAGAATAAAAAAGGAATATTATTACTATTATGCCCCTTTTCCTGTTTAATATATAGAATTAAAAGAAAGGTTATAAAATCGAGCTTCTAACAATATAAATTGACTATGATTTAAGGTCCATACGTTTTCTGGTGCTTACTTTCTTACTCTTTTTCTTTGAATTTTAATCTACTAATATCTACTCAGGCAGTGTCGAGATCGAGAGGGAGGGGGAGAGAGAGAGAGAGAGAATGTCGTTGGCATTGGTATGGACACACACACAGAAGACGAATGGATGACCCGGTAAGAAGGTTGGAAGGGACATATAAGACGTCAAAAGAGGGAGAGGGAGACCTAAGAGAACTTGGATGCAACTAATAAGAAAGGATATGGATATGTTATTAATGCAGAATAAGAAGCTAATAAGCATTATTTGAGTCCTTTTATCAATATACTAGGGTTGGTTTGGTCTTTTAATCATGCTAGGTTTTCTAAGTCTTTTGATGTAAATCAGGGTCTACTATACAAGGCCGGTAAGCTATTGTAATCAGTAGTTTTTGGAAGATGAATTAAAAGATTGTTCAAATTCGTCTTCCTCGCCTTTGGGTCCCCCTTGCTTGAGCTTCAGCTCCCCACCCTTGCTTGGCTTCGCCCCCCTTGTCTCTCCCCAGTTCTCCTATTTCCCCATTCTCTCTAAGTTCTACATTACCAAATCATCAAACGCAGAACTTTTCATAGAGGTTTCTATTCTCTTACACAGGCTAGAATGGGGCATAAGATCCATATCGCAACCTCAAATCGTTGGAAAAATGTGCTACTTGAGTATGGGTATCTAGATTGAATAATCATAATTGTGGACAATTAAATTAAGAGTACTCATTAATGAGCCCATGTTTACTTGTCTGCATCTGAAGGACGTGGACGTGTAAATTGTTTGCTACCAAGTGGAAACGATGCACACAAATTTTATTTTCAAAATTGAACAGTCGCAAGTCCAAAAACACCTAAAACAAAATAATCTAGAATACTAAATATAGAAGTCATGATAACTGAAGAATGCTGACCCTTCTACATATTTGAGCAGTGAAAATTTGTGTACATCAATGAAGCTAAAATTTGGGAGATGGAACAATAAGATGTAACAGTTAATTTGTTTAAAATAGTCAAAAGTGGACTGAAACAGAGAGCTTAACAACTTCAACAATAAATTAACGAATACAAGGAACAGCTCAACTCAATAACATTTGAAGTGGACAGTGCAGCTCTCACGTCATTATTCTCCTGCAACCATTAATAAAATTTCAGAAATGAAGCCTGTCAACATGCTTTTCTTCTCAGGGTAGACAGTTAGGACCTGAAGTAGGCTTTACAGCAGGGCATACCACAAGTTTATAGCCGTATCTAAATGAAGTAGAGATTGCAGTACACGGTATTGCTTAAATGCTGTTTGCTTATCTGCTGCTCATCCTGTTTAAATCAGACCACCTGAAGAAAGTCAGTATCGCATGACCATTAGAGTATCATTCATGAATAAAATTTCAAGTGGTCACTATCAGCTGATCAAATTTTAGCTATAGAGTTAATTCAGAATATTGATGTCTATACAAAAGATAATATGATAGAAAGGCATACGAGTGAGGTGCATAGTAGCACAAGAAAAGCAGCAGTAATTTAACAATACAAATATAAGCATAGCTGTAGAAAAAGAACGGAAGGAGACAAAGATAACCAAGGCAAAGTAATTCTTCAACATGCAACATGCCTGTGTAACATAGAAGTATCAAAGAAGTTCAATGTGGTCATTAGAGTATGCTAACAATTTACTTTGATGTTTAGCAATTTTAAAAAGCTGCAGCTTCAAACAAAGAAGCTCAAAAGTCCACATAAAAAAGATATAGTAGAGTACTATTCAAAAGAAGGGCCCATCTTCAACCAATTATTCATTCGTGCTCAACAACTTCAGAACAATATGGACTGATCAAGCACATTTTAAGAAAATTTCTTCTTAGCAAATACACCATCTTTTTTCAACAAGGAAATTAGCTTATTGTTGCTTGACATAAACTTCCTGTGAAACAATGCCAACAACTTGCGGTCATAATTAGGAAGCGTTTTTCCCAAGAACTTACAGGTTGGCAACACTGATCTTTCACCTATACTCTTAACACTCCACTCTAAATTGTAGCACAGTCATCCTAACTTACAAATATCCATGTCCTCTAAGGTCTTTCTCTCCCTCTTTTCACTTATTCAACTTTCATTCCCTTCAACCTTCTTATTCAGGCATCTCTTGGCTTTTTTGACTAGGAATTGCACACGTGCAAAAGCATGTGGTTCTCGATATGGTAAAATGATAGCACCATTTGTGAACAATTAGAGGACACAGGTCACCAAGCGGAGAGGATGATTGAAAAAGAGATGTTTGAAGAGATGGTGGATTTGATTGTGCAGGATTGGCAAGTGGAGGCGGCTTTGAGTTTTGCGAAGATGGCGCTCAAAGTGCATGGAGCAGTGAGTTGAGGAGGAAGGACCAGCCTTGACAATACCCTTGTGTTCAGAACGCTGGAAATGAAATCCCCTCGCATCATTCCAGCAAACCCATGACCAAAAACAGTATGTTTGCATAAATATATCCTATTTTCATAGAGGAAAATCAAGGCACTAATAGTGGTAATTAACTTTGAAGTAGTGGCCATTAACTGGCCACTAAGATTGACCTTGAGGAGCAATTAAATTATTGTGTTCTACCATATGTATCTCTGAATATCAAAAGGCGCAGATAAAATAAAACACAGCTTCACCTAGTAATGACTTGGGGGCATCTTGGTAAAAATAGATTGGACATTCACATTCCATTATTAAATCACATTTAGTGGCAAATTTTCAAAACATTTCCATCCAATACCACCACAAATTTAAACAAAGACGAGGTAAAACAGAAAATGGAATATTATAGATATAGGGACAAAGAAGAGAGAAATGGCAAACTACGATGACGACCAAATTTGGAGTTGGTGCTATTTATGATAGTATAGATATAGGTATATGCAGACCATTTGAACCTACTCTCCCTCAGCTTTTCCCCATATATGTTGCCTCTAAATTTTCTCTATATAAATGCTTCCAGTCTATTCACTCTTAGGGTGCGTTTGGATGCTGACAGGTGAAAGGTTAAAAATTTATATCAACCTGAAAATAATCATGCTGATATTTTCTGATTGGTGACAAATGTTTGGAACCTGAAAAGTAATCAAGCGTCAGGGTGAAAATTTTCAGGCCTGATTTGTAAAAGGTGAAATATGTTTGGGAACTAAAAATAAATCACGCTGATAGGAATATTCGTCATCTTTGGGTATCGTGTAATCGATTACACGAAAGTTATCGTGTAATCGATTACACGATAACTTTTTAATGGAACAAACTTTAACGATGCATTTTTTATTCATTTCTGATCCGTTTTGACCCATTTTTTTTATTCTTCCTCATTTTTAGTGCTCTTTCTTATATTGATGATATCATAAAGATGTTGAGCTACCACATATTATTTATTGTAGATTTTGTGGGATTTTTTTTAATAAAATATCAAGGTCATTGGGATATTATGATGATCAGAAAGAGCATAAAAAATAATGAAGAACAAAAAAAGACCGAAAACGGACTAAAAATGAGGGAGATATGAACTGTTGAAATTTGCACGATAGCACACTTTATAGTGTAATCGATTACACGATAGCGCTGGCTATCGTGTAATCGATTACACTATAGCACTGGCTCTAGTTATCGTGTAACCGATTACACTATAGCACTGGCTATCGTGTAATCGATTACATGATAACTTTTTTAATTAGATAAACTTCAACGATGCGTTTCTTACTCATTTCAGATCCGTTTGACCTGTTTTTTTTCATTCTTCCTTATTTTTAGTGCTCTTTCTTATAATGATGAAAAAATATCCTAAAACGGACTTAAAAATGAGGGAGATATGATGGAGAGGGGGGGTCCCTCGGCTTAACGGTATGGCAGCGGAGGTGTTGGGGCAAACACCGAGGTGACCGGCTTTGGACGACCCGAGCAGTTGCCCGGGATGGATGGGCATGGGTTCCCTCGGTTCCATCCAAGATCTCTTAGGTCTCCCTCTCTCTCTTTTGGCATTATTTACATGCATCCCTTCTAATCTTCTCACAGGGCCATCTATTGGTCTTCTTTGCATCACTCCCTGATTTTCTCATCTTTCAATAAAAACCCTTTGATCTTCACTTTTAATGCACCTAACTTGCTCTAAGTCCATACTTCTCTTATCTTTTAACTTAGCTATCTTATATATGTCCCTTTCCCGTCCTTCATCCCTGGTCTATTATATAAGTCATCAAATGCCTTAAATCTAGCTTTACTCACTATCTTTTTAACCTCTCAATTGAGCTTATCATATCATTCCCAATTCTCTTAATTTTTACATTTTTGCCACTCTTTAAAGAAACACTTCTTTTCCTTAATGACTCTTTGAACTTCCTTACACCACCACCATGTTTCTTTCTTGACATCCCTTCTCCTCCTCACTTCACCAAGTACATCTTTTCCCACTTTTTTAATACAATTAGCCATGCTACCCCACATCATTGTTGGAACCTCATTTAAGTTCCAATTTCCTACAACCCTCAACCTCTCCACAAAAATGTTGAACATCCACTACTTGATCCTACGCTCCACTTTATCCACCATTTGCTTCCTTCACCCCTTCATATGGACATATAAAACAACTAATCTATATTGTAGTGCTATAGGTTCTCCGGGTATAACCTTATAATCATTACATTTATTTCTATCATCGCTTCTAACTAAGAAAAAAATCTATTTGGCTCTTGTGAGGTCCACTCTTAAAAGTTACTAGATGTTCTTCCCTTTTATTGAAATAGGTATTTGTTATACCTATATCGTTTGCTATTGCAAACTCAAGAATAGCTTCTCCTATTTCATTCATCTCCCCAAAACCATACCCTCTATGCACACTTTCGTATCCTATGTTCTTCTCCCCAACATGTCCATTAAGCCGCCCCCTGTAATAATATTTTCCCCATTAGGTATCCCTTGTATTACTAAGTCCATTTTCTCTCAAAATTATTTTTTAAGGTTCTCTCCTAATCCTACTTGAGGTGCATAAGCACTAATAACATTAACATTCATCTCATCTATATGACTTTTTATTTGGGGCCCATCACTTTGCTCTAACAAGAATGACAATTGTCATATGGAATTCTTATAGTTTTTTTGGGTAAATTAATTCTTATATTTGCATGAGCCTATTACACAACTCCCTACATGGCTATCCCCTCTGCTCACCTTGCATTTAGCCAATATTCCTCTAGTACTAATTTCACCATCATCATTCTCTCACTCAACCTCTTCAAACCTAAAAAGTTTTTTGTCAAGTCCTTGTCTACCACTATACCTATCTCATTCCTATATAAAAAACTCTACAACTTTTTCCTAGCATCCAAGCCTTCTCAAATACAAACTATCTCCTGTGAGCAAGCTATGTTAACTTTCCTTCTCTTAAGTGTCTTGTCTAATTCCATGATGGTTCGCAATATCTTTTATTGGACACATCGGTGATCTACATATAAGGTATAATGGAGATATATCGGAGATATATCTTAGATATTGGGGGAAAATATACCGGTAGCTTAAAAATGATGTTTGATATATATTTAATGAATTTAGGCCTATATTAACATCTAAAACCACTAATAATCGTAACACTATGCTAATGCACATATATTAACACAATTTACACTCATAGACAACATGATTAGTAATCATTAACAAGT
Source organism: Houttuynia cordata (assembly GCA_039654745.1). Classification (NCBI taxonomy): domain Eukaryota; kingdom Viridiplantae; phylum Streptophyta; class Magnoliopsida; order Piperales; family Saururaceae; genus Houttuynia; species Houttuynia cordata. Next base: position 17,246,344 of record CM077506.1, read on the forward strand.
TTGAAGATGGATAACTTGATGCTATACATGCAAATAAAAACTTAGAAGCTGATACTAGAAGTAAGGATGGCAATGGTACAGTATGCCTTATACCGTTACCATTACTGTTCATTAAATCTTTATCCATAATCATTCCACTATTAATCGGACGGTCAACCAGTTAACCATTACCATCGCTATCTATTTCCTAAAGCTGCGTTATTTGCCTTTTAAATACAAGTAAACTAAAAAATGAAAGAGATTCCTTAACTATGAAGCTTGTGCATCTAACTATGAATAAGATTAAGCATCATATACATTTAAATTTTAGGAGTTACCTCGACTTCACACATTCAAAATCTAAGTGCCATAAGTGTCAAAAAAGTAAGCTAGTGAATTATACCAAACAGTAAACGGATATGGAAGAGCTTCTGCCATTACTGTTCCATTTTGAAAGTGGTAGGATAAAATTATCTATTTATTTTTTTAGCGCCACGATACGGTCGATAGAACGGATACCATCGCCAGCCCTAACTAGGAGATATATAGCAGTAATAGCTGGAGTAAAGTGGAGGTTGGAAAGCTACCACCGATTGAGTATATATGAATCGAAGTGGGCACAGTATTGCTCCCATGTAATGTACATCTGATAGGTACTTCAAAACACATTCACATGACACTCATACTCATGCCTACGCAGCTGATGTAAGATCCTGGATGGGGGGGTAGGTTGTAGTTGCAGTAATAGAGGTAACGGTTGATACTGACAAGACTTTTGGTAACTGTATTAGATGCCTTCTTTTAGAGTGAAGGGATAGAGGAGGCCACATGATTGAACTGTACTAGATGCCTACTTTTAGAATGAAAGGATAGAGGAACTATATTGGGGCCAGGGAGGAACACCTAATAATTTTTCCCAGGGATGGGGCAAATGAATGTTGGGTGGGAAAAAATATCATTGGTCAGATCAGACAGGGGTCCAATATATTGGAAATATCTCAAATAGATTTAAGATATATCTGAGGTATGGGGGAAAAACGTATCTTTCTCCATATCTTCTATCGGTCAGGTGACATACAAATATATCTTAGATAAATCTAAGATATTGCGAACCATGACTCCTTCCCCTGTCCTTCAAGGTACCTGTTGTAAGTTAGAGAATTATTTTTCTCTGTACGCATGTTAAGCCTAGTCAATCTTGTATAATCATATTTTATAATTGGTCAGCTCTCCATTTAAGTAAAGGTAATAGGGTCTTTTACTATTTTGGCGGCCTCAAGCCTATTATAGGCTTGTCAACCACCCTAATTTGTATTTCTTCTTCTTTTACTGAAATAGACCATCTTCCCTCTCAAACTCTAATTAATCAACAAGTTGCAAACCTAATCCTAAGTTGTGGTCCCGCTTGCATAGGCCCATTACTGCTCAGTTAAGTTGCTTGGTTATAAAGTTCTTGGGGTCCTACTTCCGCGAGCGTTTATTATTTCATATCAAAATTAGACAATTTTTTAGGATTATAGTTAAATTACTTCGTCATTTATAGGTCCACTTGGCGAAGTCTATATGTATGAGGGAATGCCTCATTTCATTTTAGTGATTGGAAAATGCAAAATCAGTTTAATTTAATTGTCTTATTCTCCTCTTCATCTCCCTCGTCCATTACTTACTTCCTCCCAAATGCCTTCTACTTCCCTTAATTCGTCCATTAATCCTGCCCTTTCATCCCGAACTTCTCCCACTTTGTATTTATTTACCAAATCTCTCATCTTCCCTTCACTTATCCGTTTTGAACTTGCTAGTTCACACATCCTAGGCTTTTGGACTAACTTCTTCACTTGTGTTCGTCCAGTCCAATGCTCGAACCATTTCTCACTTCTCATTGCAGCATGGCATTGTAGCAACGCTCTATTTCCAGAAAATGCCCTAGGTGACCCTTGATTACTCATAATTATATCTAGCTTTTACTTTTTGGCGACATTTCAGGGATATGACCTAGTTCTAGGCTTCTAGCTATATATGTGGTGCAAGATTCATCAGAATTGACAAAGCCTCCCGACACAATCATTACACGGGCTTGGACTGGCAATGTGATTTATATGTGCTTAAAATAGTAAACAAGAAATAGATTAATAATCACACAACCATGATTTCATCAGAAAAATCAACACCACAATTATTTTCTATAGAAATGCAAACAATCATGATGTTAATAAAGCTGCTCTAAATACATTTATGGAGGTAACAGATCCACAGGTACAGCAGTTAAAAAAAATACTCCCTCCGTCCTGTTTTAGATGCTCCCTCGAAAAGATGTTGATTTTTATTCGATGGTGGAAACCCCAACTAATGGGGAAGAAGATGTTCAAAATCCACTTAAATTGACCATATCAACCATCTAAAACAGGACTGCCCTCTTTTCCAGATGAAGCATCTAAAACAAACAGGACGAAGAGAGTGAAATAATTAAGCCTCACCTTATAAATCACTGGTGCAAAATTCCTCGCAATGGTGTCTTCGTAGATATACTTCCCGAGAAAATTATCCTTAGCTCCAACCATAATCTTTGTAGTTGTACCACCCGTTATAATACTTAGTGGATACCAAAGATAAACCTACACAATAATGACCCAATATAAGTATCATCATCTCTCATCAAATTTCAAATAAACCACAAAAACTTTTTACAAAACACAAATATGTATACTCATAATCATAATCAAGTTGCGCCTTTTTCCAACAACATAAAAATATACACTATTTGCCAAAATAAATACTCCCTCCGTCCGGAATTAGTTGTAACATTCAGTTTTCCAAAATGAGCTGTTTCTAGTTCACTCAGGAACCGGACAGAGGGAGTACATGAACAAAATAAAATAGGGTACAAAGAGTGAGGAGATAGCTGACATTGGAAGTACAGATGAAGATGACGAATTTGGGGTTGCCGTCGTCTTCAACCTTGGGAAGAGGAGGCATGGAGCGCGACCTCTGGAACTGCCGGGAATGCATTCCTCTCTTCCCCTTAGCCTCCACCACCATGCTCTGCCTCTGCCCCCGCTGCGGTTGCTGCCGCCGGACCATGTCGACCTCCATCTTCGACCTCCTCCTCTCCAATTGCTTGCTCGCGTCTACGGAGTAGGGTGCGCTCGCATGACGCGTGTATTGATGGCGCTGGCTCCATGTCTAGCGCGCACCATCAGAGCGTGCTGCGAGCTGAGGCCCTGTTTGGTTGGGCCAAAAAGGAGAATCCTGCGAAAATTTCGCAAAAGAATTCACTTCTTTCGATGGCAAAATCTATAATTTTAGAAAAAATTAGGGGCTTTTGTAAAAAAAATAGTTTAATACGAAATTACGTTTTTTTACAAAAGCCTCCAATTTTTTTTTTAAATTATAAATTTTACTATCGAAAGAAGAAGTGAATTTTTTTAGGAAATTTCCCAAATGAGATTTCCCTCCGGCTTCTTTTTGGCCCAACCAAACAGGGCCTTACCCTGCCGCGCTCGAGTGGAGATACAGTTACATTCATGTCCTACCTTTGTACTTCCAAAATACCCATGAGCCAAAGTCACATGACTTCTCCTGCATGATATCCCATCCAACTCATATGCTCCTTCAAAAACGGACAGTGATAGCCCTACATCACTTTTCCTACACATTTCCATATACAGCTGATGGGTATGAAAATGAGTGGGTGAAGTGATGTCGAAAAGTGATGTACAAATATCGTTTTCCTTCAAAAACTAACTTCAAGTCAATTCTTCAAGTCTCCCCTAATTTTGTAAAGAGGAAATCACGTACATAATATTTTGGAACAATAAATATTTCTAAATGTACATGATATTTTGAAACAGACGGAATATCATATACCAACTATAAATTACTTAATTTCATAAAAAATAAAACTATAAATTACTTAATCAAATCCTTATTAAGTAGTGCAAAGCAGCAAACTTAAGGGCGTTTGTTTGGGCGTGAAAATTCAGCACCATCCAGCTGAAAAAATTCCAGTTGGTTAGGACTTTTGGTATAATCTACTAACCACACTAACCAGCTGAATTTTTGGGAGTGGATGAAACTAATTTTTCACGACCCTTAAACTTGATGCAATATGTTCTATTAAAATTCAGTTTTTTAACAAAAGAACTAACTTTAAAAGTATCCAAATATATGTAAAAATATGATATTCTTATATAACTATTTCCCCCCTATAATATATGGGAAAGGTTTACATGAGATCGTTCTCATATAAGGAGCATGAGGCCAATCTTTATAGCCATTGGATTCCGATCAGAGGATGGATATTAAATCAGTGGGTGGGTGAGTATGTCACATCAGGGAGTAGGTGAGATCATTATGGCTATTAGTAGCTGTTAGATCAAGATCCAAGGGCTATGATTTAAAGTGGCCTCATATAAGCTATATGAGAGCGATCTCATTTAAACTTTTCCCATAATATATTAAGTTTTTCATAAAAGCCATATTGCCGCAACCGTATAGTATCGTACCCGTTTCCCGTATCTGTATCCGTCCTTACTTGGGGTGCGTTTGGAAGCTGACACGGTGAAAGGTGAAAATTTATGTCAGCCTGAAAATAATCAAGGGTGTTTTTTCCTGATTGGTGACAGCTCGTTTGGAAGCTGAAAGTAATTCGGCGTCAGGGTGAAAACTTTCACGCCTAATTTGTGAAAGGTGAAATATGTTTGGGAACTGAAAATAAGTCACACTGATAGGAATATTCGTCAGCATATCGAGTAATTTGATACACTATAGTACTGCATAACGAGTAACTGGTTACACTATAGTACTGCATATCGAGTAATTTGATACACTATAGTACTGCATATCGAGTAATTGGTTACACTATACTGCATATCGAGTAATTTGATACACTATAGTACTGCATATCGAGTAATTTGATACACTATAGTACTGCATATCGAGTAACTGGTTACACTATAGTACTGCATATCGAGTAATTTGATACACTATAGTACTGCATATCAAGTAATTTGATACACTATAGTACTATAGTAATGCATATCGATTAATTAGATACACTATAGTACTGCATATCGAGTAATCAATTACGCGATAACTTTTTTAATGGGCAAACTTCACCGATGCATATCTTACTCATTTCTAATCCGTTTTGGCCCATTTTTTTTTCATTCTTCCTCATTTTTAGTGTTCTTTCTTATAACGATGAAAAAAATGTCCAAAACGGACTAAAAATGAGGGAGATATGACAGGGAGGGGGGGTCCCTTGGCTTAACGGTGCGGCAGCGGAGGTGTCGGGCTAAATACCGGGGTGACCGGCTTTGGACGACCCGAGCAGTTGCCCGGGAGGGGTGGGCACGGGTTCCCTCAGCTCAACGGGGCGGCAGCGACGAGGTATGGGCCTCAATCAGCGGCGGCGGCAACCGGAGGGGAGGGGGGCTCAATGAGCGGCGGGGACGGGGGGCACAACCTCTCTCAGCTCAACGGGGCACCATCGGGGTGGAGGTACTCACCGGGGGGACGAACCTTGTGAGAGAGTTGATTTTTTTTTCGTCGAAGAGGTGCGACGATCGATTCGTCAGCCTGATGCTCACTTTGATGAGAATCAGCTTTTCAGGGTGAAAGGTGAAAATTTGTCACCTTTCACCTTTCAGGGCCAATTTTCGGCCTTTTAGCAAACAAACACTTTTCAGGGCTGAAAGGTGAAAGAGTGAAAATTTTCACCTATCACCGTCACCGACCATTTTTCACCATTTCAGCTTCCAAATACTTTTCACCTTGAAAGGTGAAAATTTTCACCTTTCAGGGCTGAAATATGCTTTTTTTCACCCTGAAAGGTGCAAACAAACGCACCCTTGGTCATCGGGCCCCAGTGGTGGAGCCCGAGACGGCCCATTGCGTGAGCCTGATAACAGCCAAACCGAGTGCTGTTAAATGGTTCCGGGCTGGGCCTGTCCCATTTTGGGCCGGACCAAGAGGCATCGTCTTCCGCCTGGCCCAGCTTCTCTCTCTCTCTCTCTCTCCTCCATGGACGTCGACGCCTAGGGCGCCGGTGACCATTTCGAGGGCCCCCATTCATCCACCGTCTTCTTCCCTGGTACGAACGAGCTCCCAATCGCCGATTCCGATCCCTCTTTTCCCTTCTTTTTCCCGTTGTCGTTTTCCTATTTTCACATTGAATGTATGCATGATCTGTGAGTGATACCTCTTCTTCTACAAACTTAATCCCAATCTTAGCCTCGTCTGTGCCACTTTCATTACTTTCTTGAATTTTTCGGTTCTCCACTTTCATTACTTTTACTTTCATGATCTGTGAGCTCCCAATCGCCGACCCTAAATGGTTGGGAAAAAGGCGCTTCTTGATTATGATTATGATTTGATGAAACTGGGAAGACTGGTTGGTATTGCCCCAACTTTGCTCGTCTTTCTTTATTGATTTTTTCGTTATTCATAATTTAGTACTCCCTCCGTTCAGAAATAGAGGGAGGATTTAAGATGCATGATGAGGCATTTTTCCCTTGCTGCTTCAGATTTTGGGAGAAGTGTTTAATCCCTTTCTTGATAGGGAGAAACTTAGATTTTGGCTTCAGACGGTGATGACTGTATAGGGGAAGTCTAACCACTGATAATAAGACAATGTATTCTTTATTTAGTGATATTCAAATTTCTATAACTATTTAGTAAATATCACATTTGTCCTGTCACTCGACTCTATTCATAGTAGTGATGGTGGTTATCAGGTTGGGTGTGAATAGTTTTATTGGATTATGAAAAGGTAATTTAGCTTATAAGTAAATACTGCCCAATATTGCATAAATGCAAGAATTGGGATTGTGAAAAGTTGTGCTGATAGTGATTTGCCACTGTCGGCACAATTTGGGAAAAAAATATTTGTGACACTGTGACAAGGGCCATTATCTTTTTGTAGTCATGTTTATAGGTCGAGACTACACTATGGATAGTGAAAAGAAATCAAACGAAGAGACCTACTAGCAAGATTTATCGGTTTACATTTTGGGGTTTCGTAAGAAATGCAAAAGCATTCCGCGTTTTGCTTTTCCTAGATATATAAACAGTTTTCACATTTGCACTCATGTGTTACATGTGTCTTATGCACTGGTTTTATACTCTTGTTTTTGGGTGTGTTAGTTGGGGTGATTTTCTACTCTCTGCTTTGCAGGTTCTATTTATAAACTAATACTTCAGAGCAGCATACAATTATCCGAAAGATGGTAAGATTCTCACTTTAGACCTCAGAAATCTGTATTTTGTATGATTCTATTAGCTCTCAACTGTTTTTGTGTTCCATTTGTTAATGTTCGAGAACAAGGTGAAGGAATGGATATTTAAATGGTTGGAGTTAGACTTTAGATGATTAAATAAGGCTAATATTTCAGCATGCAGTTGAATTACTAGTTGTCACTTTGAAATGAAAACAGTGCACTTGTACATAGTATTACTAAATTTCTTTTTTTGAAAGTATCCCATAAATTGTTTGTAGATAGGCAACAAAGAATTCAAAACTTGATACTCCTCCATTCGGAAATATTGGTAGGATTTGCAAACAAAATTTGTTAAGAAATACTCTTCCCCTTTAACTGAATTTTCAATAGTTGGGCTTATAAGACGGCCATCTTACAATCTAGCTCCTCCTCTCAGTCTCTGTCCTCTACTTCACTACAGCCACCTCGCCAACTCCCACCTGTGCTTCCTCTCCCTCTAGACCCCTCCCTCCTGCCATCACAAGTTCCGCACCTCCTCCTCCCACTCTTATGGCCACCCCTTCCCAGACGTCCTCCTTGCCGGACGAAGATGTCGATCCGGGCAATTCCGTCTTGGATGACCTCATCGATGAGCCACACCGTGTTGAGGAGACTGGCCAATTCAAAGTAGAAGAAGAATAGCAAAAGGCACCTGACTGCGGTGCTACAAATAAAAGCTATGAACTTTTCTAGCACCATGTTGCCAGAGTCACCTACTGGGCCAAAAAGTCGGGCGAAGTCCTCTTTGGGGAGCTTGGAGAAGGGTTGACTCTCAAGAGGGAGGCCACGGTGTGGAACATCCTAACTGCTGCACCTAGGTGCGGCTGGCAATGGGACGGTTGTGGGAGGTAGTGTTGAGCACTTGGTGGCAGTTATCGCTGGAGGAGGAGGAGGCGGTAGCGAGGGTGGTCGTCCGGTCGTCAAGGATCTCGAGGAAGCAGTTTTCATGGAGCCAGGTCATGAAGGCAGGGTCGGGCACACTAAGCGATGGGGGTTGGCAGTGAAGGGAGAAGGGGCTCCATAGGGTGAGACCACCCTTTGTAGCCCCCACTGCCTAATACAATCATTGACTTTTTTAAATGCCCCCAGTATTTCTGAATGGACAGAGTATGTGAAAAGTAAATTTTAAGAATTGTTACTTTTAGGACTGTGATCCATGTAAGATTCTCCTGTAGCGGATAGATTGGTATTAATTGAACATATTTTACAAACCAGGTAACTGTTGCCTTTCACCTTTCATTAAGGTGAATAGATGCACGTGAATTGGGTTTTAGTTTTTTAATCTTTTTATTATAAATAAACGGTGAGTAGTTGTTAGCTCGCGGTACTTCTTGTCTACGTTGGTAAATGTACATTTTTTGGGAATTTGTTTGTTACACAGAAAAGCACGGACATTTATCTAATTGTGCAAGCATTCTAATTGTCAGAGGAGCAATTGTTGGTATGATTAGTAGCAAAAAATACTGGTACGAGTGTATTTGATTAAGCCACTAGTAGTACAGATTTATGTATAAGGGGTAGTTTAGTCAATCCTGTTCAATCTTATTTTGCAATTGGTCACTCCTCTGTTTTGTGAAGGGAAATAAAGTCTTTGTCTTCATTGGTGGTCCTAAGCCATTTAGAGGCTGGTCGTTCCTTTCTTTGTATTTTAGTCTTCATTATTCAATTAATATAGTTCTTTTTCTTCTCACTAATAATACGAAATTATTAATTATAGGATATCATCATAACAGGAACATTTGTTTGCAACTGTGAATTGTTTGTCTTATATAGGGGCATTTCTCTAATTCTTAATGTTGTAAGATTTTCCTTTTTCTCTTTTTTCTATTGTTTTCTGCTTTGTTCAGGTGCTTTTTAATAATATCTTTCTTCATTAGTTTTTCTTGGGAAAATACTGGAGAACCTTCGTGTTTGCTACTCATAACTTTTAGATGAGCTATTTTGAGAAAAAATTTTGACACTTGATTTATTTAAAGTAAAAAATAGTTCATTTCTTGCGCATGCATCTGCACGCTTTTCAAAATGTATAATATCTCTCCCAAGAGGTGATTGCTGTTGAATTTGGTTTTTGTATCTAAATTCTAATTTACTCCTACACTATCATGAATCCAGAATTTCTTAATTGGTGCATTCAAGCCTCCCTGCATTGTTTCAATAACATTTGCTGATGGCAGAACTCGGAAGCAGGTATATGGTCCAATGTGGATGTAGATTTCATGTTTTTGTTTCTTTTTTGCCCATTTCTTTACATATCAGTGACCATTTTTTATTTTATCCATAGGCTTCTATTAAAAAGGATAATGGCCAAACAACTTTGGTCCCTCTTTTTCAAAGTCAGGAAAACATTATTGGGCAGGTGATTCAACACTTCTTTCCTTGAAGTCAACTCTTTATATTGCCGCAGAAAATATGCTCTGATCATTATGTTTGATTATTTGCAGGTTTGTATTGAACCAATCCAAGGAAAAAAGGTTGAACATATAGGTGTAAAAATTGAGCTACTTGGCCAGATAGGTAAATGCAATTTTTTTTTATTGTTGTTTAATCTATGTTATGAAGAGTTAAATTGTGAAAAAAAAAATGATAAGTAAGCTTATATACACAATTGCATAGTTATCCTTTATACAATGGTGCAGATTGCCTGTCAAAAGTGACAAGTAGCTTACCTTATAACCTTGTAAAAAGTGTCGCAAGTACTAATGGTCTTTATCGATGGGCATGCCTACAATTCTCCATTATCGTCGTTATTGCTTAATCGTGACACGAGTGTCAATCTTGCTTATTTGGACGCTAAAAAAAGGTTGATATTCCTTATTTAAGACGACCAACCAATAGCAAAAAATATCAATTAATTGGAAAGTATACATAACTTAATTATTTGCCTACTATTTCATTAAGAAATAATTGAGTCAAATTTGTCCACACTAAATCATGTAATTGTGTCAAGTCAAAAGTTGACTAATATTATAGTAAAAAAACATGTCTACATAACTAAAAGCAAATAAACTAACATTGATTCAATGACCCAAAGTAAAATTAGACACCACCACTAACTTTTGACTATCATTCTACCACTTGATATCTTCCTCGATCAATCCAGCACAAAGATAATAGTTTAAAGATATTAGCAATATAGACATTATATTCAAATTATAACAAAAAAATAGTGAAGTACATTAGTGGCATAATATTAACCTAGTAGCTTATAAGAATATATATAAGGTCTTTTAAAAAAATGAGTCCCACAACGTTGATCTGCTTGGAAGTTGGAAGTGGAAGTTCACAAATTATGACGCAATTATGTAAAAATAGTTGCTCCACCCTGATCATGAGCTATCGAACAATGGAGAGGGTGTTTTGCTTGTCAAAAAGAAAATAGAAAAAGTAAAAACTGAAAGAAATTTGGAGGAAGAAAGAGGTAGAGCATATTTGCTGTTACGTTTTTTTGTCTAAATATTTGGTATTAGGCTTCTATATAAAAAGGATAGTTTAGTCATTCTAATTATTTCTTACTTCTTATTGGTTAGGCCTCACTTAAGTTGTGGGCATAATAATCTTTCATATTATTAGAGAGATCGACCACTTTCAGAGGGCTGGAGTCTCCCTTTGGTATGTGCGGACTCATATGATCACATTTTAAAAGCTTTCCTTTCTTCTTCCAAAATTCGAGCTTGGGTAGTTCTATCTAGGTAGCTGAGCAAATACACTCTTACTCCCTCTGTCCGGTTTTATCATTACCATAAGTGGAATTTGCGTGTCCGGAAAATCTGTTACCATATCCCTGAGAAGGCGTCTATTTAGTTTCTCACAGTTAACATATTACCTGTATTACTGTATCCCAGAAAATCTGTTACCATATCCCTGAGTAGGACCGGAGGAAGTTATGGCAGGGAGGAGACCCCTGGAGACCCAGAACCTTTTGGGTCCCATTCATTTAAAAAAGCTAATTTTGCATTCGGGGGATAATATTTCCGGGCGAAGGGGTACAAAAAGAAGGCAGCGTTTTATCCTTCTGTTCTTTGGTGGCTCTATGATAATATGACGGGAGGCAAAATCACTTCATTTGATTGTCCGGAATTATAGGAGATTTTTTTTTTCTAAAAAATTGAGAGTTTATGTCTTTTCTTTTAAAATTCGTTTTTGTAGATTTTGAAAACATCAAGACCCTCTCATTATTTAAACTCAATCAAATATTTGAGAAAGTTAATTTCTTGAGGATGCTGTTGAATTTTTAAGTAAGAGTTAGAGAGTGGAGAGGTAGAGGAAGGAGTATGTAGTGGGAAGAGTTGGGGGAGAGAGGGAGCATCTTTATTGTAATAGAATAAAAAATGTGCAGGAAAATTCTGGTTGCATTACAAAGTTAAGTCCTATTAGAAGTCTAATTTGCTCACACTTTATACTTCTAATTAAATATTGTCAAAGATTATGTGTTTTCTGTATTAAATTTAACCATAAGAACTGGTACCTGATTAACTTGAGGCTTGCCTCAATGTTCACCTTCTGCCTAAAATTTAGGGTTTTGTTCGCCTTACTTGATGAGCCATATTGCTTTGGTGCTTTATGCTCCACACCTACTTTTTAAATGTTTTGACGTGCCTTGAAGCTCGCCCAAAAAATGCTTCTTAGACGTTACTCCATTAATGTTTTGATGTGGCACATCATATTCTTCGAGATATGAGAAAGTTTTTCTCATTATGTGAATTTTATTAGGAAAAAAACTAATCTTATCTGCATGACCTGGCAAAAACACCTCCTTCCCCCCAAATAAAACATGAAGGCGGGATGGGAGACAAAACCTGCACTGAATACTGTATCTGACAGTCAGCAACACACACAGAGGACCTTGTCTGCACTTAACATGCAGACTAGTCTGCTCATTTTATTTTGTGGACCATAAAATGCCTCTTGCACTGTAGAATTGAAAGAAATAATGTCATTTTGCTGACTGACATGGAATGCTTATATGAGTATTCTGATTAAACCCGTAGTAGAATCTGAAATGACTTGGTGGCCAACCCATGTATGATTTAGACAACGGTTAGAGTGTATCATTAGAGACTCAACCTCTGTTTTGACGTTACAACCTTGGAATATCAAGAGTAAAATGTACATATTCATCTCCTGGAGAGTTTCAAATGAGTGACAATTTGTGTTCTCGACATGTAGCATATAACTGTATATTATTTAGACAATTTTTTTCTGGATATTGGAGGTTGTGTTGTTCTGTGCTCCCTTTTCTACGGTTAGGACATGGGTCCTGATTGTATTCATCATCATCTGGACAATCCTTCTTAGCTTAGATTGTGAGCATACATGTTAAACTTCCGTTTTTGGTTGATTTCTGATAGTCATGACAATAGAATGGCTCCATGAAAACCTTGATAAACATCTTATTGTAAAGTTATTATATTTTGTATGTGATGTGTTTAGAATACCCTTATCTTGTACTTTGTTACTTGATTTTTCTCACGGTCTGCACACTTAACTTCTTGTTGGTATGTATTATGAGAAGATAATAGTTGTATACAAGTTATTGATTGCAAGTTTTTTTTTTTTGCAGAGATGTACTTCGACCGAGGCAATTTTTATGATTTTACCTCTCTTGGTGAGTGGAGCTTCCTCTCTGAATTATGCCAGAATGTGTTTTCTGGCATTAAATATTGGCTGTTTGTATGGATTGTTTTTGTAAGGGGTATCAGTTATAATTCGAGTCGAAATATTTTGTTTTTTGTATTTCTCATGCTTCAGAAGAACTCATTATTCTCATCTCAGTTTTAACTTTTCCTATATCTCAATTAATCTGATTCTGCAACCAGATTCTCGTGATTTTCATTTTAAATTATGAAAGCAATTGCGTGTTCTCAAAGGGTTGCCTACTTATATAACGCAGTCTGCAAGACCTGTGTCTGAAAGGACTAGATGAAAAAGTATATCCTCATGCTTAACATATCTCTGTTTTAGGTTTTTTGCTGCTTGTTTCCTCCATTTGTTGGGTAGTCTTTGTTTCTTACCCGACATTAATTTCTAAGAATTTTTTATTTTGTATAGTGCGTGAACTGGATGTGCCTGGTGAGATATATGAAAAGAAGACATACCCGTTTGAGTTTTCTACAGTGGAAATGCCATATGAATCTTACAATGGAGTTAATGTAAGGCTTAGGTAAGTCTTTTATTTTGTTATCTTAATGCTGTCTCTATAATGATTGAGTATATATGCTATGCAATTAATTAAATCCAGCAGCCAGTAATCCGAGCTTTGTCAAACCATCGATTCCAACCATAGTCAAATTTGTGATAATAAGTTTTATACTCCCTCTCCAGAATTTATATTAACTTAAGTTCATTTGGAAAAACCTTATGTTAATAATAATTCTGGACGGAGGGAGTAGATGTTTGCTTTCCAGTTGTTGTTGGCCTTTTTAAGCAATTCAGGGCTAGCAAATCCCTCAATTTCTTTTTTTTTATGTTAGGGATATCATATGCTTGAGACATTTTTTTGGCCTATATAGGCAACGGTAAATTGTAATTGCTAGAGAGGCTTTAGAATGATAAATCAAGTGATAAATATGAAGAAACAGATACCATAAATGTGTTAATCTGGATGGACTTTCTTATTGTTAGGAAAACAACATAATGAGAGTTGTCTTTATTTTTTCTAGAATGGCGTATTAGCAAACTAGTTGTTACAATCTCTCAATTCCCAACTTCTTGAAAAACTTTATCACCAGCATTGTGACCCTAGGTACTGCAGGACCATTTTTCAGGGATAGCCATTGACATCTTGTGTTTTTTTTCAATCATCGAGACTGAGTTCTCTCATTATATTGAGCAGTTACGTCAAACTTTTAGTTTTTAATTGTGTAATGCAAGAACTGCTTCTTAGTTTTTAATTTAATATTTTACCACAAAAGAAAAAGATAGTATGTCGTGGAAAAGAAAATCTGCATATTCCTGCTTGAGGAATATGTATTCTGCTACCTCAAGTTTAAATTATCTATTTCACAGCTACGTAGCCATATTTTTAACTGTTGCTCTATTGGATAATTTTATATTTATGTATATCGAACTTGCAGGTATATTTTGAAAGTAACAATCAGTCGCAACTATGTTGGCAATATTGTCGAATCCCAGGATTTCTGGGTATTTCTTTTCGTGCCTTCTGAATTATCTCTCTTTGACTGCTTATACTTGACTGTTGATTTGTTTATTTCTTTTTTCTAATGTTCCTTTTTCCTGTGCTTCAGGTGCGCAACTACACACCTCATCCATCCATTAATAACAGCATTAAGGTTGTTTACAATTGTTCTTATTATTGGTATTTTTTGTTTTTACTTCCGTATGTTGATTTGGTTGGAATTGGGAAGCGAATGAATGCTAGACGATACTTTTCTAGCATTCATACTAGAAAAGTCCATACTTAAACATTGGATTTGGATACCATACTTTTCTAGTCGACTTCACGCATTTTTTTATAGGTCTCCAATTGGTGCTTTCTTGGGTGCATCAAATTTGTCTCTTCAAGATGTATAACATAATTGAATCCAAACCCTTTGTATGAAAATTTTTTTTATCAAAAAGTTTGAAGAGTTTTTCCTCAGGGTTTGCTCAATTTTCCCATGAACTATGGCCTGGTAGGTCATGTGGGTCCAGCTTATGTCAGACCTACTTAATGCCATCAGTCAATCAGGGTTTTTATTTGATGTTCTCCATGGAACTGTATTTAAACTGTCATCACTTGAGTTCTCGAACTCCAATTGTTGCATTATTGGGTGCATCAGATTTGTCTTTTCAAGGTCTATAACATAAATTGGATCCAAAACCATTGTCGACAAAGTTCTATGATTAATAAGTTTGAAGAATTTTTCCTCGGGGATTGCTCATTCTTCTTCCAAACACAGACATGCACCTATAACTTCTAATAGAGTTTTAGGAAATACTGAGCAGAAATAAGAAATCTAAGAATAGCTTTACTGCTTACAAAAAAGGGATTGGGTTATTTTGGTGAATAGGAAGAAATAGTAGAATCTAGCTCTTATCTATGGGTCGGTTTCATCTGAGGCTCCATACCATAAGAAAGAAGAAAGATTTTTTTGTATCTTCAATACCCATTGGAAAGGTCAGTAGGCGATTCTCTGTCCATGTTTATAGATGATTGAACCGTCGTATCTATGCCCTAATGCCTATGGGAAGGAATGCAGATAGAGATGCTAACTGCTAAGGCAAGAATTTCTCTCGATTTTAATAGATGTTATTCTTCCCACTACTTCAGCCCACTGCATGAGATAGGGTTGTTTTTAGCGTACTAGAGGTAATGGAGCCCAAGAATATCATCTTTTCCGGTTTAAGCTTTGGAATAATATGAAAAACCGACATCAAATCTTTTAGTTCTTACTTTTTTTTTGGCATAGTTCTGTTCTTACGTCATAGAATGAGAGGATTCAGAAATACTCTCTCCTGACATTCTGTCAGAATTGATGCTTGAACTGTAAGTCCAAGTGTGGCTGGGGAATGCTGGTTAATTACTGCTTATATCACCAACTTGTTAATTACAGCTTATATCACCACCTTGTTAATTACTGCTCACATCACCACAGAACACTGACATGAAGGGCGGACTTTTACTGGTTCTGTGTTTTCGGTTATGCACTGGAGAAGAATTGCCGGCCCTTGAGCCATGAAGATACATATATTCCCATATAGTATGACATTTACATAGAAGCAAGGAAAGAATTTAATTCTACTCACCTGAATAGAACAGAGAGAGCTCTGAGTCCATGTTAGAATTTAGAACACAAGAATGGCTGTTGCTAATGTGCTGGTCAACTCCTTTTCTTTATCTTATAGATGCTTACCAAAAATTGTCGTGGATTATAATCAAGTGATGTCATAAATAAAGTAGGCACTTGACAGAATCCGGCCCTCATTTGCTAGGAATTAATCCTATTGCTTTGCTACTTCTTTCGAGTCCTAGTCTCCTAAATAAACAGTACTCCTCTTAAGGTAGTCCTTTCACCACAAAGCCATCAGCCAGCAAAATATGGCCCCAGTTCTGATGACTCTTCTTTAAAGTAGGTAGCTGCAGCTTTTATGACGATTTTGTTGTACTTTATCAGCTTTAATCCTTTTTTCTGATAGTATACTGATCACTTTATTATACTCAGATGGAGGTCGGCATTGAAGATTGCCTACATATTGAATTTGAATATAACAAAAGCAAGTAAGTACTGTAGACTGTGGACTTTATTTCTACAAATCAGCACGGCTTTGGTCAGAAGTAATGCATGATCTGATATTTAAATTTATCTTGGTTCAGATATCATTTGAAGGATGTTATCATAGGCAAAATATATTTTATTCTTGTAAGAATTAAAATCAAGAATATGGAGCTTGAGATCAGACGCCGGGAATCAACTGGATCAGGACCTAATACTTATGTTGAGACAGAAACCCTTGCCAAGTTTGAAGTGATGGATGGCGCTCCTGTGAGGGGTCAGTGTTCAACGTTTTTGAGACCTTTGCTTTTCATTTTGTTAAAATATTCATCTTGTACTGCTCACATTTTCCAACAAAAATTTGAAAATACTTAGAAACGTCAGATTATTTCAGACAATATTATCTTTTGTAGGAGAATCAATACCAATTAGGCTGTTCTTGAGCCCATATGAGCTGACACCAACATATCGCAACATTAACAACAAGTTCAGTGTGAAATATTATCTGAATCTGGTTCTCATTGATGAAGAAGACAGACGGTACTTTAAGCAGCAGGAAATCACTGTTTACCGTCCCAGTGAAAACTGATTTGTGGGCTACATGGAAGCTTTCTGCTTTTAGTGAAGGAATTTTAACATTTGTAAATCAGCTGCTCCGTGTTTCTTTTACGAAGCTATCGGCCGATGTCAATTGGAATTTGTCTAATAACTTGCAACATATGTACGTATTGGCCTGTCCTGTTGAAAGTTGAGAAGTATGACCAAGTCCGGTCATAGTATACTGGATACCTGTAAGTAGAGCTCAACAGTTTTGTTGTACTGCATTTTTTGTGTGAATATTTGTCTTTTTCACTATTCTTTTTCTATTTCTACTGAAAAGTTACTGTTGAAAGTTTGATATGTAATTCTTGTTTCTTTGCAAGGACATTGATGTTATAATCTTTGTCAGTATAGTGTTATTTGAGTTGGTGGCAATGCAATAAAAATAGAAATTGACATCTTTGAAGGGCCTTATTTGCTCGAGTGATATGGGCAGTCTATGGTACTGTTTTCTCCATGGGGGGGATCGGATGCAAAATCTCCGTTGTGAGGGCTGGCGCAATTTGTTAGGTAGCTTGTTTCAAACTCCTTTTTACTGTTAGATTATGGTTGAAATGGCAATCAACATCTCATCCTTGTATAAATAACAAAGGACAGGTTGTTTGCTTGTGAACATGTTAGGAATAGAATTTGAAGTACGGCTACCGCCTTACCCGGTAGAACTGTTAGATTATGGTTGAAAGGGAATGTCATTCTTGTATATATATAATCAAGGATAGGTTGTTTGCTTGTGAACATTTCGCTTGGGCTAGAATTTGAATTGGGCTACTGCCCTACCTGGCTCCGACCGTGCTTTTTTTTTTTTCCGCTAATTGAAAAATGGCTGTTAAGTATTTGGGCTTTTTATTGGTTTAAGATACTTTAGGCTACAACTATACTTGGTCCTTTGGGCTTCCTCATTGGTCTTTCTTCTTAGGCCTGTATTTGAAGAATTGAAGGTTTTCAGCTTTCTTAATCGAATCTTTTCATTCTTTTGGGCTCCATTATTGAGCTCCCATGTGCTTCCTCTATTGAACACACAGTAATTGGTTTAATTTTGCACTACATATGATTAGAAACAGATAAACAGTTTTGGAGACACCTAAGGTGACAAACAGCTTCAACCACATCGTAAGTGCCCGGTGGCACAATGGTCTTCAGTCTCCCGTGGATAGGAGAAGACCTGGGTTCGAAGCTTGACCCACGCACATCACGAGGGGGACCCTAAACTTAGGTTTGTGTGCGCGAGTGCTCACTGCCTTAGCAGTTATGATAGAAAATAAAAATCAGGTCCAACCACTATGAAAAAAATAGCAAAATAAGTTCTGGCATCAACTAGGTCTTTTTTCACCATATTGAACGACTGTGACATTCTTTGCTCAAGACAACATAAATTTGGTAGAACTTCTATTCAGAAATAGCAAGGACCTCTAGTCAGAAATTAAATATAGGGCTCGCCATGAATAATATACCGTGCTTTTCCCCTGAAAAAAGTTTGTGTTTTGCTAAAATCAGTATTACGACGGGGAGTGGGAGAGTTAGTGCTTTCACCGGTGCTTGTTTCCAGAGGCAGTGACACAAAAGTGCCGACAAGGTACTATCGTGTAGAGAAGCCTCTCTACGAACGGTTGTAGGCTACCGACCCTCTAATTATGTATTATTGCATTGGTTAATTGATCTTTAATGTATCTTGGAACCATTTATGTACTTACTGTATCCCATATCGAATAGTCCAATTTGGTTTTTAAAAAATAACTCATAGGGGATATCAAATTACATATTAGGATATGCATGTTGCATTGTCGCATCATGGGGTGGTTTTGGTAGATAGATAAGTGATATGCTTGTTGAGTTTGCAATTGGAGGCATAAACTCAATACCTATTGTTAGGACCGAAGCATATATGATCTAACTATAGGTGTTACCACTTGGCCTAACATCTTAATTAGCAGGTAGATTGCTTATGTTATACTCTGAATTTAGGATGTTCCAGCTAGCTAGCACTCCAAATCCTATGTAGGAGGAAAAATAATTAGCAAGAATTGATTATTCAAGATGGAAAAATGTCAATCATTTTAAGGAGCTAAACATTGAAAGAGGAGGACATGCTTCTAAACCCTCCGGTCACTTTTAAAGTGTCCACCTTTTGTAAAGTGTAAGATCCTCCCCCCACAGCATCAAGGTAAGTACCAAGAATTTTTTGTTGGAAAGCACTGAGGCAATGTATCACAGGCCTAACCCCTGGACCCAGCTGAAACTACTCAACCACCAGTCACTTTCTTCAGGCCAACTAACTAAAACCATTTTCACTAAAAAATTATAATCATAATCAAGTAGCGCCTATGTATAAAAATAATAATAATTAAGAAGCACCTTTTCCCAACAGTTTGGGGTCTGCAAAAAAGTAAAAAATAGAAAACTAAAAACCATTCAAAACTGACTTACCATAAACCAAAGTCTCACTCATTCTTTGTTTCATAGTACATGCAATATTAAAAGTGCATGATTTGTTCTAACAGGCATATTTTTCTACTTATGAAGGGAAAAACTGATATGAATAGAAACCTAAATATGCCTGAACTGTTAAAAAAAATGACATGAAAAAGTTTCATTAGCACGAAAAGGGTAAAGATTTGTGAAGTTTGTCATATCAACCTAAACATATGTAAACCCTTATTTCTTCATTTCACTTATTAGTGGCCCTATATGATGACTTCCCAAGATGCCCATTTGTCACTTTTAAGCCCAACATTACCCAACCCGGGAGGTGCTACCCTGATTTTAGGCTTGGACTCGTTCAGGTGAAGAGATCTGAAATGGGTTGAGCTTAAAATAGGCTCCTCACCAAATGAAAATTCTGTAAAAGGATTAATCTAGTTTAATCATATCAAGCATCTGACTGAACGTGATTTTGCAGCATTCAACCCTTATCAGACAACAAATGCAACCTTAGACTTCTCACTCTAACCATAATCTACTCATTTCCAAATTTGCATTGATGAGCACCTCTTCTTTTTTTTTTCTTAAGGGATTGATGGGCACTTCTTATAGATATGAAAGAAAAACAATGAACATAAAGAACTGCTCACCTATTCTCTTCAAATAGATTAATATTTCAACCACTTGAGTGTTAGTCTAGGAAGGGGGGTTTCACGAGAAATTGGTGGTCTAGGCTCGACTCTTGCTAGGAATTATCCAGTGGAGAGGTCTTTACATATGACCTTGCGCCAACTACGGGTTTCTCATATTACCCAGAATCAGTTACTTTCTTCCATATGACCCAGAAAGTACCAAAAATGCCCTTAAGTTAAGGTATAAGTACCCACTCTCTGTGTTTCCATATTATCCGGAATCGGAGCGGTTATCCAGAGAAGCTCGCGTTAGTCGGAGAAGAAGGCGTTCTGTCCGGCCTCTCCACCTATATCATCGCCGGCGCCGGCGCCGTCTCACTCCGGAAAAGTCATCTTTGCAGCAAAAAGTGGGAAAACGAGCAGGAAAGACCGGGTATTGGAAAAACTTCAACGGAGCCGGCGTACATAAAAAAACCCGTAGGTGAAGTTCAAATACGATGATTTTTATCATGAAAGTTGGTTCCAGAGAAGAAAGTTAAAAATTTGGCAAGTTTTTAACCATTGTTACAGTCATGTGTTCGACAACACGACTGTAACAATAGTCATGTTTGATGAAACACGACTCATAGACGTTGCTTTTCACTCATACACGGTTTTCAATATATCGTGTCTGATGGTTTTTTAACTTATTTCGCTATTTTAATGGAAGGTACGGATGGAGAAGATAGTTGTTTGCTTACACTATGATGGAGTTTTTACAAATTCTGATAAGTACGTGGGCGGAAAACGGAAGCTCCTG
Source organism: Houttuynia cordata (assembly GCA_039654745.1). Classification (NCBI taxonomy): domain Eukaryota; kingdom Viridiplantae; phylum Streptophyta; class Magnoliopsida; order Piperales; family Saururaceae; genus Houttuynia; species Houttuynia cordata. The sequence goes on from CM077506.1 coordinate 17,267,240, forward strand.
CCTATAGATACACGAGTAAAGTACCTGGAACTGTTGCAGCAAGTGAAAGAAACATTACCACTTAAGTCTACATTTGGTACATTAACTTTGTCATATTGTGTTGACTCTGAATCCACATACCTCCTTGAAGACGATAAAGACGTGGAGCCAATATTTATACTTCACAATAGCAAGCAAGGCACAAATGGACTACTCCGCCTGTACGTAGAGTGGACTTCTACGAGCAATAACATGGAGAATTCGACTCTCAATAAGGAAATTAATGCCAATGCAAATAAGGAGGAGGAGAGGCTACCAAAGGCAGAAGTGAGGCCGGCCAAGACACCGCCGAAGAGGCCGTCCAGCCCGGGCAATAAGACACCCGCATCAGTAGTCAAAGGAGGAAGAGATGAAGATTATGCGAGGTGAGACTTCTAAGGCGTGGATACAGGCAAGTCGTGTACTATTATAGTCGACTATAATAGTACACGACTAAAAATTTTGTCGTGCCTTATGCAAGACGACTATATACATAGTCGTGTTTCATAATACACGAGTACAAATGAATTCGTGTTGCATAAGACACGACTTCACTATGTGCTATCGTGTTCTCAAGTCCATTCATACATCTTTTTTCACGCAGATTGGGAGATGGAGAAGAAGTTGAAGATGAAGATGAAGATTCCAGTCCAAATGAAGAAGAATTGTTGGATGAAGATGAATTACCGTGGTCTGCAGATGAGTGGGATGAGCCTCTTACAGTACCACATTTTAGCCACCCAGATCACACGGGAACATCGACTTCTAGAGTTCCCACAGCAGGAGACACAAGTAAAGGGAAATCTGTCGCGTCGGAGGACGATGAGTACCTCAATACTAAGGGTGATGGTGGTTGGGATTGGGGTACCTATTCTGCACAGGCCGGTCCTTCAAAACATTGTGAAGAGGAGACGATGTTGACTGGAAGTTTGCAAGCAGAAGACTACGAGGCACAACTTACCTTAGGGGCTAGGTTCGAAAACGTCAAGCAGTTCAAGATGGTTCTGACTGATCTGGCAATCAAGAGGAAGTTCATGTTCAAAGTAGCGGATGAGAGCAAGGACACATTCGCTGCAACGTGCAAGGTTTCGGGGTGCAAGTGGTACATACGGGCATCGAACAGACTTGACGGAGTCAGCGTGACAAGGAGGGAAGAACGGCATACATGTGACACTTCTGTAAGTTCGAAAGATCATCCATTGGCTTTTCACCTCTGGATTGTGAGGAAGTGTCATGGCCTCCATAAGGATTCAAACTCCATAAAAATCTCAAATATCTAACAATACATTAAGAAGCATTGGGGCATGACAGTCAACTATAAAAGGGCATGGAGGGCGAAAGAGGAATTGATCCGATTGATCGATGGCAACCCTGAAGACGCTTATCGTATTTTGCCACAATACGGAAGGGAATTAGAGCGGTCTAACGCAGGTACACATGTGGTCATCGAAAGATCAGCTGATATACCTAAAATTGAAATTGAGTTAGCCGGCTACGACTTCAGACGTGTGTTTTGGATGTTCGGCTCGGTCGCAAGAGCATTCCGAAGAATACTGAGACCGTTGTTCATGCTTGATGGAACATTCCTAAATGGAAAGTACCATGGAGTATTATTGGTTGCTACAGCAGTCGACGACAATCAACAATTAATGTATCTTGCATATGCAATTGTCGATAAAGAGAATATCAAAACGTGGTACGTATAGACGCAGGAAACACGACTATTCTGACAGTTATGTTTTCGATGACACGACTGGGCACACATTCGTGTCTTCGAAAACACAACTACTCATACAGTCATATTTTTTATACACAACCTTCTACCAACCTGAAGCATTCTATGTTTAATATGCTTTGTCTCTCACTTGTACATGATGTGGTTCCTCACCTTACTAAAATATTTTCTCTTTACGGACCCCCCGGCCTCTCTGGACACTATTATCTCTAGAGCGGTCGCCGATGTCTTTCCCGAGGCTCACCATGGGTTTTACCTAAGGCATATGGCCACAAATATGCTTAATACTTGGAAGGATAAGTACCTGAAGGAACTTTTATTCTGAGCTGTAAAATGCTTCAGGAGACAAGAATTCGATGCAACCATGGAGAAGATGAAGGAACACAATGAGGTGGCCTGGAAATATGTTGACAATATTCCAAAAACACATTGGGCTAACGTAGAATATCCGGGTAAAAGGTACGGCACTCTCACGTCAAACGCATCCGAAAGTGTAAATAATATGCTTATGAAGGCTAAGTTTTGGCCAATAACTCGGTTGATCGAGCAAACACGGGCGACCACAAGCGTCTATTTTCAGAGACGCCGAATAGAAGCAGAAGGGCTACTGACTCCGTTAACAAAGTATGCACAGAATCATATCAATCAGATGAGGAATCAGAGTGCTGGAACAATTCGAGTTTAACCGCTATCATTATGGCAGTTTGAAGTGACATCTTTATACCATGTTGTAAGCATAAATTCGTTTTTTGTAAGAGACGACTATACACAAAGTCATGTCGTCGAAGACACGACTAGTCATATAGTCGTGTCTTCGACGATACGAGTATCCTTGGAAGACACTGATGTTGTTCATGTTTTCGCATCAGGATGTTGTTGACCTTACAAATAGAACCTGCACATGTGGCTTCTTGCAGAGCATGGGACTTCCATGCAAGCACGCCATGACATGTATTGATGAGAGGAGTTTGGAATTGGTAGAATATTATGAGAAGTGGTACTACGCAAGTACGTACCGCACCACGTACGAAGAAGTAGTGTTTCCTACTTTAGACAGAAGTCAGTGGGGAAATTACGGGGTTTTATTTAAATGCGAACCGCCCATGCTTGAAGTTCCAAAGAAGGGCAGGAGAAAGATAAAGAGAATTGAGTCACAACCCGAGCCACCTACAAGGACAAGTTCGAAATGTGGGAATTGTCGTCAAGCTAGTCACAACCGTAAAAGGTGCACCAACAGCCCGGTTCCGAAAGAAAATAGGAAGCGTAGGAAGGGAAGACTTCCGCAACAAGGCAAACTGACTACGAACAAGACATCGCATATACGCTGCTCCGGCTTACCTAAGCCCCCACCATTCTTCACTTAGGATGTAGTCAAATTCTTGTATAACACATATTAGCTTTTACCAAAATGTACGCCTATTCAGAAAAAGAAATCAGAAATGAAAAAATAATCTTTCAATGCATCATACGTGTATTTCCATTATAGCCGAATATTATAGTACACGACTATCTATACCATCGTGTATTGTGAAACACGACTATTAACAAAGTCGGACAAATTTCAAGTTCTGTTGTGGATCCAGCCTGTGTTGTTTCGGTCCGGTGACTCAGATCTCTCCATGTCAAACTTGCCGAGGTGTGGAATCCGACCGATGGGTGGGGGAGTGGTTAATTATCAAGACAAAAGATCCTCTTGCATGTGCAATGGTTTGGAACTTCTATTTAGCTGTGCAATAATAACAGAGCTGTGATCTAGTGTTTTCCGAGTTTTGGGTATGTAGATTATCCAAGGAGGTGGGAAAATAGTTAATTGATATTTTGTAATGGATATAAAGCTTTGGGAAATCACTGGCAATTTCCCATAAAGACCTGTTTATAAAGTGCAAACCACAATTAACACAACCCTAATCTAAGTCAGATAAATCCAGTTTGTTCGCACGTATAGTTTTGTTCACCTTACAAAAGAGAATGAATTGAGAATGATGAATGGAGATTGGAAAGAAAAGGGGTCAATTTTCATCAAGCAAAACCTTGATCATTGTTAGTTAACATTAGAATTCCAGACCATGCTCATCGAATGGGATACAGAGTAAATAGTGAAATTTAGTTACGGCCTAACAGTAGCAACAACAACAACAACCAAATATTGACTAATTGCTTACATAGAAGAATAACTGCCTCCGAATGAATTCTCTGACCTATGCACATGTCCTGCTGTCTATGCATGTGGAAACTCAATTTAGTCATTTAACTTGTGCTTTATACTTTTGATTATGCTCTAGCAAGCTCTGCAGATTCCATCTATAACTATATTTCTTCTCTAGTTTTGGATATTTTAGACAAAAATTGCTGTAGGTTGAAAATCTCTGGTGGTTCTTGATGCATTAGTTTCCTTTGTATGCATGCTGATGCTCATTTATTTCGGATGTCTTATCACAGCCCTTTAATTCAGTAACTAGTTATTGTTTTCTGTCAATGCCACTTATCTGTAATCCTTTATGTGCTTCAGGCTGCTGTGCAAAGGTAATAGGAACAAATGCATTGAGCACAATATCGTAACGACTAGTTGTAAGCCTCTGGATAATGTTTGAAGTATATCCTGGTTCATGAAAAAAGATTTTTATCATATCGGCCAATGTTGGAGGGAAGGGTCGCAATTCCAACAGATACTTGCTTGTTATTTTTTAAAAGATTTCTTTGGATTGTTCTAGAACTGAAACGCTGCTCTTGTAATTTAATATTTATAATAAAATGTACAAACAGATCTGCACAAGGAAGTTTAGGTAGTACGTGACTATATATAAAGTCGTGTTGCATGAGAGACGTGTATATACGTAGTCGTGTTGCATGAAGGCCGTATTCAAAGTGATGCTTGTGAAATTTTATCTAAGGCAACCATATGTCAAAAATGAATTCGAATTAATTGAAAGAGTACTGTATGTACACCAAAGAATCTTTGTACAATAAAAGAATGTGAATAAAATGAAATTGAATTTAGTCTTTATCCGGAAGCCGCATAAAACCCGCAACTATGATGGCATCTTTTTTTACTCTTCCGGAATCGTCGTCAAACTCGCTGTTAATAACCCCGCGAATCATAGTTGCAGCGATGACTGGTCACCAGAGTCATGTAATTGTGGACTGATCAAACTCCGGTGGGTTGACATTGGACACCGAGTACGCAACGTACATCATGATGAAGATGCCACAGTCTTTTGAATTCTCTTGCCAGGGCACTTTGATGATCTGAGTCATCTTCCAGTCAAGCAAACCAAACCATCCCAGCTTGCCTGCCATCACAACGTTCATGAACTACGTGAATTTGTCAGTAATTTTTCTGTGATGTGGATATAACTGGGATCTGCCAGACAGCGGGTTGTAGAAGCGCCATACACAGTGCGGGAAGTGTAGATAGACGAGGCAGAAGTGGGAGCCGGTGCAGATTGGGAAAAATGCGTAGAACATGTTCTTGTTCAAGCCGTCGAGCATCTTCCCAAGCTTTTTTTATCAATTTCGCATTATTTCTTCCTTCTTTGTGCTCCTACAAAATCGCAAGAGAGTTAGACAATGATGACTGGGAACATCATACTTAATTATTTATCATTCCTTATGCAGGGAACACTTACATTGTCGAATATCTCTTTGAATGCGTGGCATCCAAAAAATGCCCACGGATATTTCATCCGGACTCTGTCATTGCGCTGCCTCAATAGACTTAAAAACTCATCTATAACCTATAGAAAAACAGCAATAGGAGTCAGAACAGTTGAAGTAAGGCAATATACAACTTCTAATTAAAAGTCGATTATTATATATACGAATTTCATGATAGTCATGTCGTCGACAGACACGACTATGTGTAAAGTCGTGTTTTGCAAAGACACGACTATGCATAAAGTCGTGTCTTCGAATACACGACATAACGTAAAGTCGCATATTTGAAAAAGTAAAAGAGAAAAACATATGAGGAGCATAGGTTTACTTACATTGGTGTTTATTTCTATTGTTTGTAGGAGGGATATGTAGTCGTCATTACATAGCGTTGGGATTGGATAAGCCTTCCTCAGATTGGCAATCCATCTATCTATTGTCACTCTATCCCGCTCTAACAATACCCCCATGTTGAATCATAACTCCAAATTGGCATAGTTTTCAGTGCAAACCTTCGCCGACTCATCCCAGTACTTGACCAAATGGTCGAGGAGGTTCCGAGTTACAACTACATCCTCACCTTAAAAAATGACAGTGAAACCAGCATCTTTGATCACTTGAGCACATCTTTGGTGACGCTATAGGAGGGCCGCACACTTTTTCATCGCACCCAGTTGACAAAACATCCGAAGCGCTGGTCGCGCATTGTATGTTCTCTTTACTGATCGGTCCATCGGAGCCTTCCTCTTCTTGCCCCTCTGATTTCGCTGTCGAGGTGCCAAGACAAAATCCTAATCCTCCTCTTCTTCCGATGGTATTTCCTTCATAGACTCATCTCTTTTTTTATCCATCTGCAAGGAGAGAGGTAGAGTGGTCAGTAGAAAAGTCGTGTTGGTGAAACACGAAAATATAAAAGTCGTGTTGTCGCGTACATGACTAAATATACAGTCGTGTCTTTCAAAGACATGACTTTATAGTTCATAGTAAAAATTTAAAATCCAAATGTCGGACCTTATGAAACTAAAATCAGTAAGGATTGTTGTAACTTACCGCGGTTTAGTCGTGTGTATGTGTGTATTTCCTCGCAGGTGCCTTTCACACTCTTCCTTGCCGTCAACTGAAGCTTAATCGGTCAATCCATCGGTTGCATGCAGGCGGAGGGAGCCGCAGGGGAACTCAGAAGGTTGAAGATTCGAAATACCGATGCATACGCTTCAAATCGCCACCTTTGTGCACTCTCCCTCAGTCGTGTCGTCGAAATCTAGCAGGGGGCAGCTCCAAATCGAGATGGGGAATGCGAATAGGCTTGTCAAAATCGGCAGAGGTCGCCGGTTGAATCGCCGCTCGAACTTGCTGGTTGCCGGTGAAGTCGCCGATGGAAATCGCCGGAGAACCCTTGTATTTTTTCGTGTTGTACACAAGACACCTCTTCGCACAGTATTAGCACGAAAAAATAGAAGAAAGGGCATTTTGGGTACTTCAAGTCTATATTCCAGGTCATATGAGATTTTACTGGAAAAACTAGGTAATATGGGAATATGAAAGTTGGCGTAAGGTAATATGAAAAAAAACCTCCAGTGGAACGGCCCACTGTGTGGCATGAAGAGAGGAAGGGGGGTTTCACGAGAAATTATCCAGAGGAATGGCTCTCCCATGTGGCATGTAGAGAGGTCCATTTAATTTTTGACATGTACACTAGTTGTAGAATCATTGAAGACTCAGATCTTTACATCTAGCATACCTTAAAATGTGTTGAACATCCACTGAACCTCTCCCATGGAACCGTTCCATTGGATACTTTCTTGGCGTTTCACGAAGTACCAAATAAAGACGTCTTTGTCGATCTCAATTTGATATCAATCAATTCTAAGCTAGGAAGCACGAATACCCCAAAACTGGAGTCGTATCCCTAATGTATTAGTATCGTACCCATGTACCCTTGTGTGTTGCTAACTATAAATTATTTCATCAAATCCTTATTAAGTAATGCAAACACAAAACAAATATAATATTTTCCATTGTAATTAAGCTCTTAATCTAAAAACTAACCTAAAGTATATCAAAATATATAAAAATAATACTCCAATATACTCCCTCCTTCTAAAATGACCTGTCCTCATAAGAAAATCAAAATGAATTAAAATCTTATACACCAGAATTAGTTCATTCTAATTTTCTAATGAGGACAAGTAATTTTCCATGGAGGGAGTATTTAATTCCTATGTAGGGTATCTGCATTTTTTTTCTGTCACCGGTATTGTATTGTACCTGTGCATTCCAGGGTTACTTTTTTTTTTTCAACTCCTCTTTTGTAAGTTTTGTTGGGCCTTGTAAGCTCAGTGCATATGGCCCATGCTCACTTCACTCGCGCCAATCCAAACCGCCGCCGTCAACCACCTCACATTTCCGCCTCTTCTTAAACTGGAAGTGTGTGGAACTCCTGCCTCTTGTGGCGGTATTCCTGCCTCTGTAAACTTGTAAAGAAAGAACATGGCTTTACTTCACCTCCATGATCTCAACGAGAAGCTCTCCACTGCTCTCCGGCCATGGGAGCGCTCCCTTCAGTTTTGGGTCCGAGCTGCAGATATTTACACTGGATACAAGGTTGTCATCTTCCTCTACATGCCAAAACTTCTTCTTTTTGTGGTGTTTTTCTGTGGATTGTGTATAACTTGTTGAATGGAATTGTGGGTATGTGGTAGATTTGTCAGTTTCGTTCGAGGTTTGTGAAAAGGGCTGATGAGCAGGAGGCCATGTGGGAGAAACAACACGAGCTTGCGGCTGAGAAGATATATTCAATGTGCTATGAACTTGGTGGGTTTTTCCTTAAGGTACTTGTTCTATTTTTGTTGCCTATTTTTTTGTTGTGCTTCTTCACTCTTACTCTTGTCTTCTGTTCCTTCTTTTCTTTTCTTTTTTCTTTTTATTTATATTATATCTCATGTTCCCTCCTTTCTAGAATTTAGTCCGGATACTTATTCTGCTTTCACTGATTGAACTACTGGAACAAAGTGTGTATGAATTAAAGTTTTTTCTTCTGCATATTGGAAAGGCAGTTTGCGATTGTTTGATAAATTTGCTGCGAAACAATTCGCACATAAAACAATGTTATTAGTATACTGAGAGTGGAAACGTTTAGTGTTTTGTTGGGTCTCTGTTATAAATGAGATAGAAAGGGTTTACTGATGTAAGTTTTTGTCGGCTCTCTCTTTCCATGGAGTGTTTTTGCAACCGAATGCTAAATTGGATCGGCGGCATGGATTCCATACCATATTTGACTCTTATCAAAATCAAAATAATAGTACAAAATCTATGATAAAGAAACATAGTGGAAAGTTTTTACGCCAGATGCCCTTCCTGACGCAACCCTTTAAAGAGGGACAATGAAACGAAGGTTCAACATCATCATAATCATCATCATCGTACACCTCTTCTCCAATTATGTGGGTTGGCTTCATGAGATCATGGTTGCACATGAATCATTTATATGATGTTTGTGAAAATAAATGAAAAATATCTAACATAGGTTAGGAGGGGTTATTGTTAAATTTGTAATAGGAAAATGGAGACAAAAGAATTTAGTTCTGCAATTCTCTTTCTTGTGTTTTCAGTTTGCTTCTCCTCATACATTATCAACAGGAGAAAGAAGACGATCCCGCAATTAAGGGATGTACAAGTCATGAAAGGAAGATAAAGGGAAGATTACATAAGATCCCAATATTTTGCTGAGTGAATAACCAAGTTAACAAACTTGTTTATCATATCTTCATGGAAATCTTCAAAGAATCAAAACTAAGTTCTAGACCAGGTTGGGCGCCAAGATTGAAACCAAGTTGGGGCTCCATCTTGGAATAAGTCCAATACCCCCCTCAAGTGGGAGCATGGATATCAACCATATGCCCAACTTGTCAATCAGAGTGCGGAAGCGATCCCGTCCAAGAGCCTTGGTGAATAGATCGACCAACTGATTTGAAGTGTGCAAATGGGATGTCTGAATGAGCCCTTCCTTGATCTTTTCTTTAATAAAATGACAATACAGCTCAATGTGCTTGGTCCGCTCATGGAAGATGGGGTTGGAAGCAATGTGTAAAGCGGCCTTCTTGTCACAATAAAGACTGATAGGTTGAGAGTGATCAATGTGCAAGTCGTCCAGTAAGTAATTGAGCCAAGTGAGTTCACATCATGGGAAAGCCATGGAGCGGTACTCTGCTTTACAAGAAGACTGGACAACAGTTGTTTGCTTCTTTGTTTTCAATGAGATGGGGGAGGAACCGAGCATGGTGCAATAGCCACTAGTAAAACGCCGGGTCATGGGGCAACTAGCCCAATCTGAGTCACAGTAGCCACTAATGTGAAGGGAACTGGTGGAAGGTGCAATATACCTTGGCCAGGGGTCCCCTTGAGATAATGCAGGAGGCGAAGTGCGGCATTGTAATGAGGCTCCAATGATTTTTGCATAAACTGACTCAAAATGCGAACTGAAAAGATTGTGTACGGCTGTGTGATATTCAGGTAGATGAGTCGACCAACAAGATGCCTATATCGGGAGGGGTCGGCAAGAGATGCACCATCGGTATCAGAGAGTTTGAGCAAGTCCAAAACATACTTCTGTTGATTGATAAAGATACCCTGAGAGGAGCGAGCAACTTCAATACCGAGGAAATATTTGAAGTGGCCCAAGTCTTTGATGTGAAACCGAGCCTGAAGGAATTGTTTGAGAGCCTCGATGCCGCGAGCATAGTTACCGGTGACAATGATGTCATCAACATACACCACGACATGCACACAATCAGCCACAGAAAATTATTTAAAAGTGAGTAGTCAGCTCTTGATTGAACAAAACCAATATCAGTTAAAGCAGTAGATAGTTTGGAGAACTAATTTCGAGAGGCTTGTTTCAACCCATATAAAGATTTTTGTAGTTTGCAAACAAGGTTCGGCTGGGTACGAGGGTGGCCTGGTGGCAATTTCATATAAACTTCCTCATCTAAGTCTCCATGTAAGAAAGCATTATTAACATCAAGTTGATGGAGGGGCCACTGTTTTGTGGATGCAATGGAAACCATGTTAAATTTGTAATAGGAAAAAAGGAGACAAAAGGATATATGTAGTTCAGCCAGTGTAGCTTACATCCATGGAGGCAATTCTCTTTCTTATGTTTTCGGTTTGCTTCTCCTCATACATATATCAACAGGAGGAAGAAGATGATCCCACAACTAAGGGATGTACAAGTCATAAAAGGAAGATAAAGGGATGATTACATAAGATTCCAATATTTGGGTGAGTGAATAACCAAGTTAACAAACTTGTGGCAATCATATGATTCATATCTTCATGGCAATCTTCAAAGAATTCAGCCAGCTGCCTGTTTGGGCGGCGCCAAAGATCGAAACCAAGTTCTAGACCAGGTTGGGCGCCAAGATCGAAACCAAGTTGAGGCCCCATCCTGGAATAAGTCCAATAGCTATTGAGATCTGAAGGTAGTTTCACGAAACTGCTTTCTAGGAATATTCTATCTGCATGTGCTACTGAAATTTGTTGGCTGAAGGTACCTTCTTGGAAGCCCCAAAACTTTCTTTTGCATAAAAAAAAAAAGAACTTAGGCCTTGAATTTATTTGTTGTTGAAAACAGGTGGGAAGGTGAATAGCAGAAATTGGGTGTGTTTCAGATCTCAATAAACCCTCTTCTGGTTTTGCGTATTTATTAGATCTTCCGGACAGGTTTAATTGATTACAACTTTAATTTTCTGTGGTGAAATTTTCTAAACGATATGGTTCTCTAAATTATACTTCTGTCCCTCATTACGTTGGTTGTTGTTTTTTATGTTATTATATGAAACTTTAATTTTCATGCTGGGATGTGTATCAGGCTGCTCAACTTATTGGAAAACCTGACCTTGCTCCTGCTGCATGGGTAAGAAGGCTAGTAACATTATGTGATCGAGCCCCTGCAACCCCTTTTGAACTGGTTCAGCTTACATTGGAGAAAGAATTTGGTCGAGGCATTACAGAACTTTTTGAGAGCTTTGATGTAGACCCTATTGGTTCAGCTTCAATAGCCCAGGTATTTTCTTACGGCCTTTACTTGCTTCTTTCTTTAATCCTAATTATGGTAGATCCTTGAACTAATTGCTCATAGCGTAATACCAATTACATTTCATTTGAGGCATGCGCATGGCCTCATGTATGCATAAAAAATTTACTTTTCCAAGATGTCTTCTTTTGTTTGAAAATGTTCGACTGTTGAGGATTCCAGCTTTTTCACTGAATTAAGATATCTATCAATTGTTGTTACTCCTGTACACCTCCTTTTGAAGTCAGTGTAATATCCTGTATTTTGTATGATATAACTATGTAGATGTCTTTTAAAAGATGCACAGGGAGCAGCGGTTCATGATTGGCAGTGTAATGTTCTACTACTGATGCTCAAGCTCATTGTCTTTAGCCTTTGGGAGATCTTAATAACTTGATGCTTGATTTCCTCATTGGATTTATGGCTTTATTCATATCCAAACTGCTGCTCAGCTAACATTCGTGGAAATTAACACCCCACCATATTCTGAACACCAGGTACATCGAGCCAGAATAAGAGGTGCTACAATTGATGTTGCAGTCAAGGTAACTTTTTCAAAGTCTTTTTTTTTGGCTGGGTGGCATTTTTTTGTCAAGTATGTATGTTTTGTATTAGAAATTTCTGTTTTCTTGCTTTTGCAGGTACAACACCCTGGAGTTCCGAAGTTGATGATGACAGATATCCGAAACTTGCAGGCTTTTGCTGCATTTTTGGAGAAGACAGATATTAAATTTGATCTTTTATCAGTGACAAAAGAAATAGAAAAACAGGTACAAACATTTTAGGGTCTTGCATGAGTTTTGTTTTAATTAGCTTTGCATTTCATTAAGAATATGAGTTAAACATTCCATATTTTGTTGTGTAAGTGTGCATTTATATATAGCTGAAGCTAGCTAATATGTAGTTAATGATCATTAGTCAAGTTTGAATTTGTACCTGCCTTCATAGTCCAGATAATATGACACTGTTTGGCCTTTCAGTAACTTGTTTAAACTTTTCAGAGTAATATTGAATGAGTGATGCAATTTTACTTTTCTTAGGTTGGTTATGAATTTGACTTTTTGCGGGAAGCTAAAGCTATGGAAAGGATCCAAGAATTCCTACGTTCGAACAACAGGAAGAAGCTTCCAGTCTTGGTTCCTCGTGTTTTACACAACTTGGTCTCTAGGTATTGTTTATTCTTCCTATTTGAGTTATCTAGCTCAATTCTTTAACAGATATCAGAATTTCCAAATTTTGCTTAAGTTAGTATTGCGTTTCACAGCTTAGCCACCATTTGTATGTTGATCATTGGCATTTGAACCTGTTTTGAGTTCACGGACATTATTATTTGGCTTTTTGGACTCCAATTTCACTTTTTTTACCAACTTATATTGGAATTGAAACGATTTATTTGCATGAATAAAGTCTTTGATTTATTCCAATGGTTGCTCTTGAGTCTGGTTTATGATAATCCTTATTTTAACGGCACTATCTCATATCCTCTTGATTTAGAACATTAATAAGTGCTTGGCAATTGGTATTATATATCTAATCGACTCTGGTTTTTTAGGACGGTTTTGGTAATGGACTTCATTGAAGGAACTCCAATCCTAAATCTTGGCACTGAAATGGCCAAGCGAGGTATAAATCCCGGTGGTAAAATGGCAGCAATGGCAAAGCAGTGAGCTCTTCCTCTCTTTGTCCTGATTGGTCTGCAGAAATATTTCGTAGTTTCTCCTGTGTATCTTACTGCCGAGAATTGGTCCCTGTTTAATTTCCAAAAGTACTTACGCATCTACTTGCTTGAAGCATAAAATTATCCATCCTTGTACCATAGTATTTTATTTCTCATTTCAGAAAGGTCTGGATCAAGGTTGTGATTTAACAGTGCTCAGTATCGAAATATTGTTTCTCCCATCACCAGATCGAAACTTGTAAAGTTTACATGATAGAAATAAATGTGATGTTGCGATCCAGCGTTTTGTGGGCTGATGGGGTCACTCCGTGTAATGAGTGAGGTCCTAGGATCAAATCCCATTGGCGCATATGACGTCAGTGTGTGTCTTACCTATAAAAAAATGATGCTGAATTGCTCTTCCTGCTAATAAATAAGATGGTATTGAAAGGAAAGGAAGTTCTAAACGAGGTTCAAAGTTCACTATGTGCTTGTTATTTCTAATTATAATAGAGCATATTTGCATGGTCTGATGTGTTGTACTTTTTAACATGGATCAGATTCCTGATATTGTATATATCCTGTAGCATGCAGTAAAGAATGTATTGTTCATGTAGATTAATAGCTATAACTTATAGGAAGTTTATGTCAATGTAGGAATATTTTACAAAGTTTGACGCTAGCTTATGGTCAAATGATCTTAAAGAGTGGATTCTTCCATGCAGACCCTCATCCTGGAAATATCTTGATATGTAAGAATTCAGAGGCAAGTGAGCTATTAAGTCTGGCTTTATGACTCTTTCTCCATATAGCATGAAACACATTGGTTACGTTTCATATGAACTACTTTTGCTAGTCTTTCAGTCATTGTAAAATTGAACTTTTTGCAGGTTGCATTGCTAGATTATGGACAAGTAAAGCATCTACCAGACAGCTTAAGGCTCGGATGTGCTAGTCTTATTCTTGCTATTGCGGACAATGATCCTATGAAGACGGCAGAGAGTTATAAGTAATAAATTGAGATTGAGCCAAATATGTTGAAATCTTCTTAAGTTTTGCTTCACCTGAACTGTCATCTTTTCTCTATGTAGGGAGCTTGGAATTAAAACACTTAGCACTTGCGTAGATGAACAGGAAGAGATGTTGAAATTGGCTCGATCAATGTTTGACACAAAGCTCCCTCCTGGTGTTGCTGTGATGTCACCATTTGCAGAAGGATCTTCAATTAAGAAAATCGCAGTTGAAGTGCGAGGATCATTTAGCTTAATATTCACTTAAATTTTGGAAATTAGTCTCTTAGATCTAATCTGAGCTGTTTTATGTTGTTAAGTTGTTCTATCACTACAACTTTCTTGTTTTCAAGTAAAATGTGTTGTTTTCTTCTTCATGTCCTAAGGCTATTTAATATGGCAGACATTTCCAGAGGAGCTGTTTTCAGTTCTCCGCACGGTGCAATTATTAAGGGGTCTTAGTGTTGGTCTTGGCATCAATTACTCATGTGCTGAACAATGGAGACCCATTGCCGAAGAAGCATTGCATGCTGCTGGGAGGGTCGGAGGTTTGTTTTCTTTTTCTTTTTAACGCCCCATTTGATGGGTTTCTGCTTAATCTTTCTTCCAATTTGTCAAGGCAATTACATTCTCCTGGTTTCATGAAATTTCAGATAAGAAACTAAAAATAGGACGTAGGCCGCGGCTGTTGAGAAGGATATTCTGGAGACACTGATAAAATCAGCCAGCATCATAATGACAGTTTTTGATATTTTGATGAGGGCATGCTTGAGGTTGCCTCTGTTAAGGGCTCAGGGTAGGAACTTCATTTTCAAGTAGTAGAATGCTCTTGCAATTCAAGTGCTTAACCTTCTGCTTTCTTCCCTATTCCTTTGAATGCTTTTAGTATATAGTTGTCAACTTGTTGCGCTTTCAACCAATGATCTGCTGCTGTCAACTGTAAACTAATCTGTAATTCTTGGTGTGCAGATAGTGCCTGGGAATGATATATGCCCTTTAAACAGCTCCACATAGGTGCTGACAGAGGCTAAAATATTTGTTTGAACTTTGGATCCAGGAATTAGGATTCAAGAATGAAAAGCACAAATTGAGTTGAGTACTGAAAGGACAAACCTACACAATTAAGCAACCTGAAATGAAGAGCTGACTACAGCCAACGTATTTCTCTGGCAAGAATATAATGCTGAGAACTCCAAAATTTAGTTGTCACAGCTGTGGTCTTTGGACATGTAATTGGATCTTGTTCCACCTGTGGGCGACCTCCATTTAACATGCAAGGGTTTGTTTGGTTGAATGGAGAGCAAGGAAAAATGATAAAATAGGAAAAGGAAACTGAAAATTATTACTTGTAAATAAGTAGAAGCAAATTTTTTTTTTTTTTTGCATTGAAAAAGGAAATGAATTGTTTTTTAGAATTTTGTGCAGCAAATCTGGGGGGCGAAGAAAAATCTTGTTTACAGGTCAACTGGCCCTACTAACAATGTAAACGCTTGGGGAAGAGTTCACCACCCCACTGTTTAGCCACCCACACCCCCTATATTCTAATGATGAATAGCCACCATCTGAAAATACATGGACAGTGGACATATACCAACTGTGTCAAGGGGGTGCTGCCTAAACCATGGGGAGGTGAACTACTCATCCGCTAGACAAATCCCAAGTGGTTCAGCTCTTTTTGGGTTGGTCTTGTTAGGATGCACAACAATGAGGTCAAGCTTTTATAAGGATTCTGATTGACGTTTCTTCTTTCAATCCTACTTGGGCCGCCGTCTAGGGACCCGTGTAAGGTCTACTCACTTGTGGAGCATAGAACAAAAGCTCCAAAGTGAAGGGAGGGAGAAGCTCTGCCAAAGAACAAAGCATGAACGGTCACATATTCAAATAGAATCATTTAGTCCCTACAATAAGTGAAACATTTAACAATACCCACTTTTATTTAGGATGTCGGTTATTTTAAGACGGAGTAAGAATCAACTCATACTCCCTCCGTCCAAAAAAGTAGCCACAATTCACTTTTTTGTACGGTTAGGCTGATTTCTCAGCTACAGAGAAGATTTCCAACTTGTGGGTTCACGCTGGCTTAAAAAAGTCAATCCTCCTTTTTGTTGGGAGGGAGTATAAAGGAGACAACGTTCTTTTCCCCAGCTAAGATGAAAGGGCTTACCTACAAAAATCAGACATATGAACTGAATAAGTGTCTTAACTCCTATCACTCTTTTATCCAATCATGCTTAATTAGCACTTTTTCTTGTTCACGGTGCCTAGTGAGTTTTTGTTCTGCCTCTTTACCCAATTCAAATCTTTACAAACTCAAGCCCCCATTCTATAAAAGAGAGTTCAATAAAAGAAAAGAAACGAACAACAAAAAAGGACCTTAACAGACTTTGTTGTTGTGTAAACCGAAATTTGAATATACTATAGGATCTGAATAAAATAATTGATAATTCAAAGTTTTCTAACAAAAGATTCAACAATGGCATGAACAGTTACATAACTAAACTGCTTCATCGCTGACTACAACTGAGATATCAGAAAGTTCAATTTATACAGATAAAAACTTGATCATTTTCATGTGTTGTATGTTTCCTTCCTACAAAAAAAATGGAGAAAGTTACCAATAAGGCAATGACACATGTATTTAGCATACATAAACCTTACTGTCACCAAGATCAAAATCATCGTTCTCAGCATTATGCACTGCACTGTTGGGAGAGACATTCAATCAACATTGCCTTTGACTGCTATAAAAGTATTACACATATACGATAGCATAGTATACAAATATGCTTGGAAAGAGAAAAAGAAACATATAAGTTACCTTCTATTGTCTATGGTTTCAAACTACTCCTATATGGGTCAATTACTCAGATTATACAAGCTTAAGGGGGCCATATGGCCCCCACCTTCGTGAAGAAGCCTAATGAAGGAATCTGATTGGCCAGGGGGCCATGGCCCACCCCAGCCCCTGGCTCCGTCCCTGCATGTGATCACTAACTACCCCTTCATCCAAGTATAGTTCCAAATTAAATTTGTTTTTTGAGTGAATAAATGTCATCCATGTACTTGTTAAGACCATCCATCCAAATATTCTTACCACTAGTGGCGTTGGAGAAAGAATTCCTTTGTTCACCATTCAAACCACTAGAACAAGCTCTACCATGAACTAAGAAAACTCAAATTATATTTAGCATATAAACTAAATAATTTTGCCCTTACTTCAACAATTATTTTTTCTCCTTCTGTATCACCATTTATTTCGGGAAAATAATATCCTATCAAATACATTTTAAACCTTGGGTCTAGAATCGTTTAGTGGACAAGATCATTCATGTTGGATACAATACTTATCATACTTCTCCATCATTTTAGATGCCATTTAAAAATACCAAAAAAATTATCACTCTTACACCAATTCCTAAAGCTAATCTCAGCTGGCAAACCAGGATAGAGAAACGATCGGACGTAGTGTACTTAGTTGTGAAAAATTACTCCGTTAGACATAAAAACATTTATGCACAACTTCTACCATTTCTCACTCTTTATAATTTAGCATGTATTTGTAATACTTATCAAGCTCGGACATATGTGTGATATTGACATATTTACATGTCAATACAATACCAATAATGACAAAAGTGGAGGTCCACCTTGTTGTAACATCAAGAACTAAAGAAATCCTTAGTGAATCAACTTGTTTTGCCAATCTTTTAAAAGTACCATCCCTTAATAGATAATTTTTCAAATACTGAACACTGTTAAACTTTGTGTAATGAATCTTTCACTTCTAATAATCCATCCTAAATTATGTGGTTAAGTACATGAACATAACATTTTACATGCAAAAAGTCACCACTTAGTGGAATATCACTATTCACTTAGAGAATACCCCTAAGGCTATTGATAGCAGAATCATTAGCATCAGCTTAAAATGTTCATCCAGGAACAATATATCATATGCATGGCTAAACAAAATAGTCATCCAGGAACCTGTTTAAGTACACAACTCATTGCGGCCCCTAAAAAACGTTTTAAACAACATACATAGGCTCTCACGAGCTTTACATTATACAATGAAAGTAAAAAAGTATCTAGTTACAACTTACAAGAACCAGCTAAGTCTTCATGTAACTCCAAGAAAACCTTACCGGATCGACCTACCAACTAAAAGAAAAGGTCGTTGAGTATTTTCCATCCACAGTAGAATGGCCAACAATAATAACATACTTTATTCAAGATGATACATAATCATGCAATCATTAAAGATATAGCAAGCATGCAAACTAGCATGTGATATCGATTAATAATGTCTTAGCCTTCAAGAGTCAACAAGAGCAACTCACGTTTGGAAGCTCTCAAACACCTCTCATTCATCTTTCTAGAAGCCAAAGTCAAAAGGTACTCTTCAGGTTAACCCTGTTGGGGTTTTGTGCCCTCCTTCAAGATGGAGGGAAGAAGGAGAACCAGAGGAAGAACTGGGAAGGAAAGAAAGAGAAGACATGAAGAAAGGAAGTTGGCAACAGCATGACTAGCGGTCAACTGGCAGTTCATCTGGTCATGTCGACTGGCATGTTGTTTGTAATTGATAGAGTGTTCCGGTTGACCCCGGACCCCTGCGGGGAGTTACGTGTGCATGCCAGAATTTTCATTCTAAGTCGAATTTGCTTGAGATTTTTTCTCATATTAGGCTATGAAACTTATGGATATCCAAGAGCCTATATATTGAGGTTCTAAGGCTTCATTAGGATTATCGCTTTAGTATCTCTTGTATGTATTTTCTTATATACTCAAGGTAAAGAGAGACGTGAAATATGGGGTTAGTTCATGCTCAAGGATTAAGAAGGGTTTAAGGGGCCGTTTGGGGCGTGATTATTGCAAAATATCCAGACTGGATATTGGATATTTACTGTAGTATCCATGTGGATTTTTACATCCAGCTGAAACACCTCATGGATATATAAAATATCCAGATGCTACAGTGTAGCAAAACATCCCATCTGGATGTTTTGCTTTTAATCACGCCCCAAACGGCCTCTAAGTATGAGTGCTTATAATCTCTAAGGGATTTGAGAATGTTATTGTACTTTATATTCTATAACATAATGGAATGAAAATCCTTTTTTGGTGATGAGGCGGTTTGGATGAACCACACTAAATTGTGTGTTTTTGTTTGTTTCGTCGTTTGTATTTTCCTTGTCGTACCCGGATCGATCTTTTTACTTTCACAACAATGAACAAACCCAACTAGATGGGAAGGCCTTTTATGAAAAGCCAAGTCTTCATATATTAGACGTGAAGTGTAAAATATTACCTACAACAACTACTTAGTTATCTAAATCACATTTTGCAGCTCTAGCATTGATGCAATGATCCTTTGGTGAACTCATCAATTGGAGGTGACTATAGCCTGCAGGCTTCGGATCTCAATTTGACGGCTCATACTCCCTCCTGTCAGTTTTAAGCGATACAATTTTTTTCAAACGAACTAAATTTTTTTAGTGTACTTGAAAAAAATTGTATCTATTAAAATTAAAAGTGACCGGAGAGAATAAAGCTTTTTCCTTTTCTCAATGCACAACCTCAAAAATGACTTAGTGAACTAGCGCCTTTAAAATGGGGCTGATCCTCCAATCCATTACTCATGACACAGTCTCAAGAAGGGACTCCAAATTCCAGCCTCCATACTCTAGTTACAGAGAGAAGACTGAAGAGATAGAGTAATTAGTAGAGCAAAAAGGGAAAGTATGCTGGGAACGAGGAGAGCCTCGCCTCTAGAGTGTTTGGAGCGGCCACCATCCAAGATCCTGAAAGACGATCAGCTCTCCATCTACGGTACTTGCTCTTCTTTCTTCCAACTTTTTCACCCGTTTCTCACTTTGATAGTCTCATTTTCGCTTTCGCCTGATTACTCCTCCAGACATTTTGGGCATTTCTTGGTGTTTGATCATTTGGGTCTGTTTTAGTAATTGGGTATCTTCGGATTGTCGTCTCCTTCCATTTGCAATTTATATTTTCCTTAGTTTACTTTAGAAGAAATGATGCTGTGTGTTTAGGAATGGGATGTAAGCTCTCTTGAATGTAGCTAGGATGCCACTTATTAAAGAAGGAAATTTTTGTTATTGGAGGTTTATGCAACTATGCTGCACTTGTTTGTTATGATGCTTGGAATTGATTTCCTTTGCTGGCAGAGACTTATTTTTAGTGACATAAAAAACCTTGTGCATTCTTGATTGTCATTTGGTGTGAGAATCACCTGGTTCACTATAGCTTGTTTAGTATTTATGATTGGTTCATTAGACTTGTTTAGAACATCATTTCAGCTTTTAGATTACTAGTAAAACTGCGCGTCCACATTCAAATTGAACGTGCTGGAATCCAAAACTTGAAATCATGATCACTTTTAGTTTTTCTCTGTTCTCAGATTCACATTGAAGGGTGTTTTTTTACATACTTCACTCTTTATAAGTGTGTTTTGGGTAACACACACGTAATTGTCTGTTCCACCTCTTTCTTTCACTTTTATAGTAGTATGATAAACTGATGCATTTACGATTGTCTCCACCGTTAGTTAAGTGTGTGTCTTTCCTTATTGACGATTTAGCATATGCTATCCAATGTTCATGGCTGGTGACACGTTTGTTTCCACAAACCTGCCTTTGTGGATCATGTATTTTAGCATGGAATGCCCGTTTTAATTCAATACATATGAATCACCTAGTAATGTAGTGCCAGCTTTCTGAACACTTTCATAGTTGATGATTCAAAACTAAAAGATAGTTTTAACTACGTGAACACCACTACCATGAGTTATTCTCTAATCAGGTAGGAACATTTGCTTGATTATTTAGGTGTTACGTATCATCATTTACTTATCTTGATCCTTCACTACAACAATTCACACAATGTGAATGACTCATATATAGTTTCCGATGTTTTCTTTGATGCTTGATGAAAATAGAGCTAAAGATGACCCAATGGACGCTTTGAGGACACCATTTTGTTTTACTAGAGCTAATTTACTTCAGGGATGAAATATATCATCAAGACCTCGAATTTAAATTCTTCTGATGTATGTGAACGGTTATAAAGGATATGTTCACTTCACTAGATTGAGAAAACCTTATATATTCATTAGGAGCAAGAGATTTGGAGACTTCTCCATCATTATGCACACAAAAAGTAGGTACATAAGGTTACTGATGATGCTGTTAGTTCGAGGGTATGGAACTAACTCAGTTCTGCAACATTTATGATCCATCTTACTTGTCTACCTTGGACAGAGACTAAGTTTCCATGGCATGGAACCTAATAGCTTTTACTCCCTTTGTCCTATTTTAGATGCTCCATTGGGAAAAAAGAGTGCCCTAAAATAGGTGCCCCATCTAGCTCAATTTAAGTGGATTTTAAACCTCTGCTTTCCCTCGAAAGAGTCTCCTAGCTGTGACTTACACCATTCAACCGAAATCAATTTTTTTCCCGATGGAGCTGTTAAAACATGATGGAGGGAGTATTAATTTTTAAGATAACTAGTTTCAGTACTCCCTCCATTCTTTTTATTTGTGTTCCATTGCTAATTGGCTTTATATGCCCTTTTTGTGAATTTCATGTTATTTAAACGTCTAGAGGCTACACTTCAGAAGCTTAGACATGGATCTCAGCGTGCTGTAACTGCATCCGTGCAGAGCATGAAGACAGAACCTCCAAATGCTCCAGCAAACACCGATGAGAGTGTTCTCTGTTCTAATCATATTGCGCATTGCTGAAAGCAGATGGGAGATTCTTCATGTTAAATTCTTGGGAAGTATTGCTAAAAAGATTTCATCTTGACTCTTCTTTCTCTTCAAAGATGAAGGTTAAATGGCATTGTCAATGAACTTCAAAGCTATGTCTGTAACAAATGCGAAATGATATAGTGGCCCTGTCCCGGACTGTTAAAAGGACATTACTTTTCTGTATCTTACTCATTAAGCATTAGTGCAAATAAAAAAACCATGATCAGTAATATTTCCAATGATGATTGCCTTGTTCCAGTGTATCTAAAGCATTTGATTGAACCAATGGAGTGTTGGTGTGATGGCCAGGGAACACACTTCCTGATGCGGAGGTCTTGAGTTTGAACCCCTGCTCTGTTGGCCACCCACCTGGGACTATATTCTATTTTTACCCATTGAATACGATGGGTGGACCTTTATGCACCCGAGGGGATTGGTGGCAGGATATGGTGCTCTAATAAGTCGGTTGCCCTGTCCCTTCTAGTCGGGTCCTAAGGACTCGGACATTCCTCGTTATAAAAAAAAGCGCATTTGGTTGCTAGAAATGAATACATTTCTGAATGTGGTGACAATGCTATTTACAATTTTTCTACCTTAACTTACTCCATATTTGTAACACTTCCTCTGCCCCCGCGCCCCCCATTTTTGTGGTATAGCTTAGCTACTATAATTAATAATGGTCCTTTGATCATATTATAAAAATCTTAATAGTTTTACAATGGAAACTGTGATATTTTTTCCTGATTGTCCCCACGTTCCAAGAAAAATCCCAAGTTTTTTCCTGTAGTCAAGAACATGATGATGCTTCGTCCAAGTGATTGGGTATATGGATGTCCTGCCCATATGAAAGAACTTATGCCTAATGTAAAGCGGAATACCGCATAGAATTGCACTTAACATTGATATGTCATATGTGCAATTCATTGTGTGAGCTGTTAAGTATGGCTAAAAAGATATGTGCTGCTGGTGAAGTCTGAGAACATGATCTAATTTTGGGATCTTTCGTACCAAGCTTAATGATCTCACCTCACTTTTATGACTATCTTATTATGCATAAATATACAGTGGCTGGATTTCCATATTCCTGTTAACTTCAAGATGTAATGAGTTGTTGGATGCAGTTGTCCGCCTGAAGCGGAATGGCTTTCCCGATTAACATGTGAGGCCAAAATGTCCATCAAATTTTCTGCCTGATCCCCCGTTAACCTTCCTCCTTAGGAGAGTTAGGTGGAAAGTGATACCACCTAACTCTTATGCAGGCGGAAAATTTGGTCCAAACGACCTACTAGTTACCTCTTATTCCCTTAAAAGTATGAATAAGTGCCACAATGTCAGGTGGGGCCTGGGCCAAGGGCGATTAGGAAGCTGTATTGATTCTGATGCTCTGATTTTACTTGGTTAAGCCTACATTTGTTTTTTTCCTTTTGTGCTTAAGCCTAGGTTTCAACAGCAGCCGTGACAACTTAAGCAAACAATTTGGCATGTTTGACTGTTATGCCTGGATAAAAAGTCTTCGATGACAACAACCTCATAACCAGCTCCAACTCTCCCCTAGGCCTTTCTAATCATATACATATAGAGTATATCTCTCATCTTCTTCTAGTCTTGGGGCATTATAATCAACCATGGTTTAATAAATTTATAGCACACAATATTAGGTAACATGTCATGTTCAAAGAATCATTCTCAAGGTTCAGCACGACCATGTCATTAGAAACTTTCATATATGACTTTGGATAGCAACGCGATATAAACTAGGGTTTTTTATTAGTACTCTCTAGGCAAACCATGCGGTTTCTATTTATTGAAGGAACTAATACATAGATAATTGGTGCCAATAAACATTAGCATTCTCTGATATTTCCAATTCTAATTGTAATTCTAATTAGCCTCAGGCCGAGGTAAGGGTTCATACAAAGTATACTCCTTGGCCATCACCAACAGTTTCAAGTTATTAAGACAAAGGAAATCTGGCTCTATCTATCCAAGGCAAGGGCTCATACAAAGTACACCCTTTGGCCATCATCAACACCTTGCTGAAAACATCACCATTCATCACTCAACCCAAAGTTCAGGGCAAATGCTTAATGCTTACCAAGGGAATTCGTATAGAATATTACTGATCAAGTCTAGAACTTATGTTTATCTAATATATGAAATTCCTACAAGTATCCTTACATGTCAAACAAAGGCTAAATTGACTATTTTAAATCATCTCCGGCCATGTTATACGTAATAGACATCATAGACAACTCCGTCAATTGGATGGGAAACTTCATACCCAATATCTTAATCTTCACATAACCATTTTTCTTCACTAATTCCAACCTGCCCATAGACTTGGCACATTCAATTTACTATTGCCGTGCAATATACTACAATCACATCCGACCTTTTCCCTTACAAGTTACAACGACCAGTTGTTCCGGCTGAGATCGTCCTCCCTCAAATTGCCATGGGGGAATTGCCTGGGTCCACAAGGGACATTCAATCCAGTACACAGGCCGGACTACTTGCCTATATAAGAGAGGAATTTGAAGCTAAAATATACAAGGGAAATTTTGGTGTTCCAACTCCTCTAGCAAGCTCTCTTCCTCCTTCAATATCTTTTTTATTTTCGGCAACATGGCTGCTAGATCAGCTCATTCATCTGTGCTTATTGCTGTATTCTTTATGATAGTCTTGATGGGTGTGTCTGCCATGGCTGCAGATGCTCCTCTGCCCTCTCCTGGTGATGGAGGGTCCGGTGCAGTCCCGCAACTTGCTTCGATAACATTGACCATTCTTGCAGCTCTGGGGTTCTCCTTCATTTCTTTGTTCTGATATCTATTGAGAGGTGTCCTCGAGTGGGGTTCGAACTCCTATATTTGTTATCGATATGTTAATTTAGGACTTTAGGTCCATGAGGAGATGGCCGTAGTGCTGATATACATTTTGATGTCTTTCTCGAATTATCTATTGAGATTTGAGTGTGAATGCTTTTATTCGTATTGTTCTAGCATATCCCTCAGATGATGGTATTAGGGGTGTATTTATTTCTTCTTCTTCTTTTTTTTTTATTATTGTACGCTCTTAGCACATTGTTATGTTTCAATAAAAAAGATTTTCCCTTCTTGTTCTATTAAGCTTTAACTTAATATGAGTGATCTTAATTTTAGTAGTTTAGCAGAACCCGCCATGCTTTGACAATGAAGCCTGGAAGGATGGGGTTGGCCCAACTAACGTGAAAGATATTTCCATCTTTGCTGCATTCCTACGTTAGCTGAAATGACTGTTTTTCTTTTCAATCATCCTAGAAAACTGCTTGAACGTGCCATATAATCCAAAAATTGAACCATGACTTCTTTTGGTTTTCTATAGTTAATCACATTCTTTCTCAAAACCATCTGTCTTAAAACCGTCTTTCCTCAAGTACGTTTAGTCTTCACATTGAAGGGTAATTTAACAAGTACATTTTAATTATAAAGGTATTTTTAGGTAGAACACGCTTAATCGTTCGTTGACTGGGGGAGGGGGGGGGGGGGGGGGGGGGGGGGGGGGGGGAACGTTGTACTAGAAAAGAAAAAGAAAAAAGCTTGGGGAAACGTAATCTGCTTTGTACCACGAGGTAGTCTTGGTGATGGACCGAGACATGAAATAATGTAGAGCATCTTTTTTTTTTCTAAGAGGGGTATCCTAAGTCCTTAGGACCACGTATAGAAGTGGCAGGGCAACTGACCTCTTAGAGCATTGTATCATGGAATGAATTATGTTACTAACGTAATGTATGACATTAATTAGTAACATAATAGTGATGCAACCTTGTTACTAATTAGTAATCTAATGAACATTACAAGACAATCATAATTAGTAATATCGTGACGAACTTGGGGTAGTTATATTCATAGTACTCTACTGAGAGTATGCTCTCTCTCTTTCTTTCTCTCTCTCTCTCTCTCTATATATATATAGAGGCTGTTGGGGCTTTTAGCCATTCAGAATGGCTGATGCCACTAATATTCGCAAAGATAAATACATACTTGCTCATTGAAAATTGATTTTCTTACGAACCCAAGGAGGGATTGAAGCCATGTGATACTATTGCTTAGCTAACACGATCAAGTCTCATCACACAATTTGCTGACTTGGTTTCCGAATATAGTTTTATAATTAGATTTGCAAGTACAAAAAAAAGGAAATGATATTTGTACAGCAGATTCCTACACATTTTTCATACTGATATGGGTCACATCAGTTCACCCATTCATTTCCATACACATCAGCTATGTATGGAAATATGTAGGAATCTGCTGTAGGGTTATCACTGCCCAAAAAAAATGATGTAGTATAACAGTAAAATACCCAATGCGTCACTTATTTCATTTCTCAAAATGAGCTAAAATCAGTTTATTTTGAAAAAGCCAAATAGAATCATTAAAATGGGATAGTAGGAGGAGTACTAAATCCATTAACCAGCACAAGGGAGAGGATGAAACTGGAACCAAGTTACCTACTTGTTTCTCTCATGGCTTCGATGTGTTTTGGGTCAAAAAATTTTGAAGGGAAGAAGTTAGGACCTTATGAAAATTTGGGATGGCAATGTTTTGACTAGCCAAATTACTAAGGAAATCATAGCTCAAGTGCTTAACATAGAGTTGAACTTTGATGGCACAGTTGAATGAACTTAAATTTTGTATTATAGATACAAATCAAAAGGAACAATCAGCAGGAGAGAATGACTGGAGCTGCCCGTTCAAGACTTTTTTTTTGTGCAGGCAAGAAGCTCGTAAAGGGGCATGGGGAGTAGACGGAGCCCACAAAAGAAAGCTGTGGGAGCCAATTACAAAAATATTTATAAAAGAAAGCTATAGTACCTATACTTAGCATATATAACACATAAGAACAATACTTATCATAGAATCACAAAAATTGGCTGGAGAACCAAACTACTGGCATCACCAAATTAAGCACTACCTCGCATCAAGATTGGCACTATGTTATCGGTAATAAAAGAATGCGTTAGCTCAAAAGATGGGTAGCAAGAGATATAGCAATGACATCATAAAACCCATCCCAACTTCTAGAGCAGCTTAGCACCACAAGTGGTAAGACTTAAGAGAAATAAGAAACCTCTCCAAAAGACTAAACCAAAGAGTAAAAAATTTAAACAATAATGAAGATAACAAAAAAATTGTACAAGTTTTTTTTCCTTTGATCACCTTTTTTGGCTTTCTTTCGGGAAGAATTAATTGGTCGATTGATCAATGAACTTGCACAAGGTGTATATATATATGAAAAAATTTTAAATGAGACTTGATCATTTTAATATTAAACCCTTGCAAGTGCATAAAGTAATTGTACTAAAGTGAATACTTAAGGTTGTCGAAGAACCACAGGGACGGAAGATTACCTAACAAAATTCAAACTCAAGATGTGTTTTTGCTTACACTATAATTACTATAAGCAATGAAGTTAATTAGAGAAAAGTAAATTAAGATAAATGGCTAGGGCATTGGAATCTATCGCTAGATCACTACTCGTATCCTACCGTTGCTTAAGACGTACATAGATATCAATGCTCCTAACTAGACTATTAGAAGTATTGAAGAATATAGCAATGGAATCTAAATAGTATGGGGTATCTAATGAGTATAATCCATCTACACTAAACTATTTATAGGCATGGAGTGTCCCACAAGTATACCCCATCCAAATTCCTCCACTACTTCCATTATAATTATTGCACGAAATTCCCTAATGAGACTAACCACGAGTGCACAATGGGAAATGCGTATCAACTCCAGATCAAAACAATTAATTACAAATTCACAACAGGCACTAAAGTTGAATAATTAACAATTTATGAAGAAGAAAAGCTAGGGTTAGAGATACAAATATCAAGATCTGGGGCTTCATCCAAGCCCTATGCCGAGGTCTAGCCGCTCATGGTAGGAGGTATACGGAGAATAGATCTTGAGTCGTCATCTTCATCTTCTTCTCTTTCCTCAAGCTAATACTCTTTCCTCTTTTTCCTTTCATACGAGCTCTCCCAAAACCTCACTTTTTGCTTCTTTTCTTTGCCCTAGAAAGAGCTCCCCTATGACTTATATACTAGGATAAGAAAAGACCATCAATACCCCTTCAAACCTCACTTAAAAATGGTAGTTTTTGACATTTTCGCCCGCTTGCGATCA
Organism: Houttuynia cordata; assembly: GCA_039654745.1. Taxonomy (NCBI): domain Eukaryota; kingdom Viridiplantae; phylum Streptophyta; class Magnoliopsida; order Piperales; family Saururaceae; genus Houttuynia; species Houttuynia cordata. The sequence goes on from CM077506.1 coordinate 17,295,326, forward strand.
ATCGCGTCTGGTGTGGCGATCGATCGCCATATTTGGACAGTGAAAATGATTGATCGCAAGTGCAGTGCTTGCAAGACTGCACTGCACAATGATTTTACAACGGTCATAACTTTTTACTCAGAACTTCGAATCGCATATGGTCGGTGGCATTGGAAAGCTGGCTTCTTGAGTTTAATATAAAAC